>APFE030025453.1:93061-115628 GCA_000404065.3 Pinus taeda | reverse complement strand
AGCACTTTCCAAGCAGTTGAGGAAAGGATACTCACAGAAGCCCCTTCATCTATGATAGTACCAGCCATGATCATTCTGTAAGCTTGTACTATGATTTGGAATGGTATGTTAGATGGTAGGCAGGGTCTCCCTAGTAGATTCCAATCAAAGGAAATGACTAGATTGCTTGGCAGAGGGGTTGAATAAACGGCTGGATGAATCTCTGGTGAACTTCCTTCCTATGGTAAAGGAACTGGTAGATTTCCCCCAGGTTGATCGGATTCTATGTTAACAAAAAGAATTTGAACAATGTTGTTCTCATTCTCTTTGGAGACTGTATCATCTGAAAGTGGACCTTCTAAAGACAAGACTAGGTCGACTGTCGTCTCGACCTGTTGATTTTGGTTCAGTGTGGACTTAGAGGGTTTATCTTCAATGATAGGTGCTTTGACCGACAACAAAGGTGTGTCAGTTAGATTTTCAACTAGCGATGGACTTGGCAAGAGTTTCTTGTATCCAGAAGGAAGTCGCTGCGGTGAAGCAGGATGGTTATCCAAGACTCTTTTAGCTTCATCCAGGAAAGGACAATGATGGAGGGCATGATCGCCTTCACACAGTCTACAAGGAAATTTAGATCTTCCTTTCTATCCATTGACTTCATTTTCACTAGTTGATGGTGTGCTCTCAACATGATCGTCAGAGGTTGAAGACACTGGATTGTGCAAGCGGGGAGACCAGTCCCTTAAGATCCATGGGATGCAAGGACAATCTCGATGATAGTGGTCTCCTTTGCAAATGACACATGGATATTTAGGTTTCGATGGTGCAGTGTGTGGCTTTTCGCTAGAAGATGCATGGTTTCCCCCTTTCACCATTGGCTTCTTCTTATTCTTCTCCTTCCCTATCTTCTTCTTCTCAATTACTTGGTTTTTAGTGTTAATAGCTTCACCAAGCGAATAGGAAGGAGATGGAGAAACAAATGAAGTTGAAGGTGGGGGAACAACTCTAGTATCATCTGGTTGCTAATTTGATTGCTCAGGAATTACGGTTTTTTGAATGACATAGGTTGAGAAAATCCATACTGGCAGGCCAATTGTGAGTCTTGGAAGGGACAATGTAGCCATATGTGGAGCACCAACATGTCCCCAAGAAGAGAAAGGACTAGGATTCCCCCCAAGGGGAAATCCTTGATTGGTGGATTCCATTTTCTCAACCTAAGACCAACGAGGGAATAGTGATTTTATTCCGATTAAAATAAATTTTATGATGCTTTGACACAACTTTCTTTTTCAATTTTTAAGAGTCAAGAAAAAGATAAAGATGACTCTAGTCGCCTTCGATTTTTAATGAGCCTGAAGTGACAAGTGCTCAGATGGACCTTTTCTTTTAAGGAGTCTGAAAAGGAACGAAAGTGAGTACTCTAGAAATCTAGATAGAGGGACTACCAAACCAATCGCAAAACTACAGAATACTTTTTATGTGTGGCAGTCAATCTTCCCGAATGTTGTGTTCAGTGCATTGCGATCGATAGGGTGGCAGACACGGCTTCCTAAGGATAAAGGATATAGCCTATTGTGGTCTCCCAATATATACTCAATGGTATGTGGGAGCATAAGTCTGCACTGGCACTTTTCGTATCAAAGAGGAGGAATCACCCAACCTATGATGAAAACGACAGTTACCAGGCTTTACGATGCCGGAATACATCTCTAGCCTAGACTTCTAGATGTTGTGCGTTAGGTTCCGAAGTGTTTTTATGTTCATTGAGGTTTATTTTACAGTTAATCTTTCTTAAGAAGTTTACCTTTAAGGTTCACCGCATGACGTAGATATACAATTCCTAAATATGCAATCTAAGATGGTAAACAGTCGTTTACCTTCTTTTTGCAATGAAAATCCTAGCTACTAAGGAAAGAGAAGTAAAATTCTTTCAACATAGAGCAGAGAGCACACACTAAGATGCACTATCCTAAATCTATTTCCGCATGCAATATAAATGCAAATGCACATGCATGTATTTGTTTTTTCAGTTTCCTTAATGTGAGAATGAAAAAAAGAAAACTAAGTATAGATTTGAACTATATTTTCTCAAAGTGACACTTTAGCAATTTCTTGTTCAAAAACGAAAGACTAAGACGACACTTTCAATTTCGACTTGAAAACTGCTTTTGAAACTTCAAATAATTGATGATTTGAATCAAATACAGTGTAAAAAGTGTAATCGACTATCTAAAAGAGGAAGACTTTATGACACCCTTTTCTTTGACTGAAAACGACACTTGCCACACTTTCAAATCAAAAGACGATAGTTCAATTAAGCTGTTGTTTGCAAAGGAGAACTGTAAATGATGAAAAATACGTAAAAAACATTAACCATTATTTATCGATGGAGGCTGAATAATGCAAAGGAAGCAAGTTTCAACAGTGATATATTAATCATAGACAGTAAAACTACTAAATAAAGCTGAAGACAATGAAGAAAAAACAAAAATCTAGAGGCAAAAACAATCTCACTCAATCATCGCACCTGTAACACAAGGAAATAGGGATGCATCTCACCTGCAACACATGGTAGGTATGATGCATCCATATTGCCAATGAGAGATAGTACGATGGTCCAAGGACGAGATTGAGCTTGGTTTTTACTCATAGTTTGCAGCTAAGTTCAGGGATTTAGGCTGAGCTAATGATAGGCAGTAAACACAAAGGATAGGGGCTGATCTAATGAGGTTATTTGAGTTACCACCAGGGAACTTAGGATATTTACAAGTCAGATGTATAGTTCCAAAACCAACCTGGAGATTGATTGAAGCAGCGTTGATCTACTTTGCAGTTGCATAGCAAAACTAGTTCGAAGGCTAGCTGGCTTAACTTCAGGCTCCGTCTGTGGTTTATAAAGCAAACAACAGTGACTAACAATCAAACTATTCGTTCTCCAGTGGAGTCGCCATTTTGTTATCGGGAAAACTAGTGTCCATTCAGAGCCGCTAGTCCCACTGAGATGGGTAGCTATCCTAGAAACAAACAAACCAAAGTTACTTGTGTTTTCCTTTATGAGAGATAGATGAGAGAGAAGCAGAGAGTACCAACCTCAGGCTTTCTCTTGTCTCCTTGCTTGTCTCCACCCTCCTTTGACAGAGTTTCACCACTCTTTCCTCACTTCTCCTACTTCAAAGAACACCTGTAGAGTCAAAGCAACATAATACCATCAAAACATAGAGATCTATAACCATAAACAATATAGGATCAGACATATATTAACCATACAAATGCATACACCAATACAAGATTCAGAAATATACAAGAATATGGAGGAAAACTCAAATAGCTTTATTGATAGAAGTAGTAGAAGAGAGGATTACAACCCAGCGGTCTGACCCAGCACCATCCTTCCAGCATGAAAGCCCTCTTCACCTCATGAAAAGCTAGATCACCCAACACTACAATGTTTCATAGAGAAACCGACAACACTTCCTTACAAAATACAAAATTCCAGCCTTTGGATCTCTAGGATGAGGGATCCATATATAGATATTTGCAGGTGGGTGAGTCAGCTTTTGGGATTTTGATTAGTGTCATTTCACTGATAGTTCTTGGTTCCACTTGGAGATTTCATGATCTATTACTCATCCTTGGGCGAATTCAGAGAGGCAAGTGCAAATGAGTAGTTTCCAGAAGATTGTCCGGGTTTCCACCTAGCAAACTGCCTGTACCATTTGTCTGTTATCGCTCATTGCACCCTACAAAAGGGCTTTTTAGTATGCATCGCACCCTCAGCATGGAGCAGTCTGTATGGTCTAGTTTTGACCATTTTTGAGCAATGTTTCAGGGAGAAATTATGGGAAATGATGTAATCAGCTGACCTTGTTCCTTTAGGGTATGAAACAAAACTTTTAGGGGTTTAGAATCCCTTGGTTTATGGACATATGTGATTGGGTTTGCAGTGCCCAAATATATCTATAACACATAGGATTGAAATGAATGGGTGGTTGGTTGGGCATGATATTGAGATGTGAAGGACCAAGGAGGGGGCGTGGACCAGGAATAATGAGTATTGGGGCCCCAAAAAGGTATGGAGGTGACTTGGTTGGGGTTGTGGTATGCCTGATATGTCCCTTGCATCCCCCGCTAGTATGGTCTAGGTCCATGTGGCATTCTTTGATTTATGTAATAGATCTATTCAGTGACTCCTTCGACCCCTTGGTATAAATCTTTAAGTCTAGGCAAAGAAGGTCACTTATCTATAGAATGATATTCTTCACAGATTGAACAAACCTATATAGAGTTCAATGGGAATTCATTCCTAGGATGCCTCCTAGTGCATCTAGGGAAAAGAATGGCCAAAGCCCTCTCTACTTCCTCTTGTTTCCTTTTGATATGTAAGGTATCCATTTGCATGGCAAGAATCTGTAGCATTTAACTCTTGAAGTCTTCTAGCATGTTTCCAATTTCATCTTTGATGGATGAATTGGAAGAAGAGGTACTGACTATGGGTTGAATTCCCCTACCTTTCTTTCTAGCTGCTCTAGAATTATTTCTAAAAGTAGTCTTTATGTCCTCATAGGATAGTTGGTAGATATCTCCCCTGGCTAGTTAATGGAGGGTGTCTAAAAGGTCTTCTCAAATTCCCCTGAGTAGGAACAACTTCAGAGACTGAGGGTCAAGTGTACACCCGACCCTTTTGTAACTGAGCTGGAACCTCTCTTCATAGTCTTCCAGGGACTCATCACTTCCTATGATCATTCAGAACATTTCTTCTTTAATATCTTTTAACCTACAATAGTCTCTATACTTGTTGTTAAATGCCTACTACATTTAAGCCCAAGTTGGATGTTATTGCTAGGTAATCCCATGAACTAGTGCAATGCTGCATCCTTGAGAGTAGAAAGTAATAGTTTCAACTTTTGCTCATCTTCTGCATAGTCATATGTTCGACAAATGACAACAAACTCGAACATGAAGGTGTCAGGATCTTCTATAGTCAGACCATGGAAGTGAGGTAGGTCTGAAGGACTTATATTCTTCATTTTGGTGTCCCCATTAGTCTCTCGAATGGGGAAGGTATCCTCTATTCTCTTCCCATTTCCCCCAACATTTCTATTTTCAGCCATTGGCTCCAGAGGAATGTTTTCTTCTTCTTCTTCCCCTATAGGTTCTTAAAATATGTATGGATGTTCACCTAAGGGTTCTTCTTGATTGAAGCTACCGAAGAGGATAGAAGGTTGGCTCTGTGAAGCAGTGGGGGTGTTGGGCAAAAATTTTCCTAAGTTATCGCTACTCTTATGAGGCATGAAAGGAAATATTGTTGGTTGGTTTTTTTATTTTTCCCCACACTGAAAGTACCGCAGAAACTGAAATTGCAATTGAAAAAAACCAATTGCAACTAGCTGAAGTGAACTTGCTGAATGGAAATTTTGTAGAATTGAAAAGGAAAACGAGGAAATGCATAACTGAAAGAAAAGAAATGACTAGTCTACTTTTGCTGAAATAAACTATTAGAAGAATGTTCCAATAGGAAAGAGAAGAAAGTAGAAATCATAGAATTCTCTGACACATCCCTGGAGACAGTGCCAAAAAGATGGTGAGTGCCAGTATTACAACAAAAATGTTGCAACTCCTGGGCTGCCAACTTTGCTTTTATCAACCCGGTAGTTCGTAACAAACTTGGAAGCATTAGCGTTGTATGCATAAGTACTAGTTCTCGCTGCAGGTTGTAACTTGGTCAGGAGGCACGAGATCACTAGGAGTTCAAACAAACCTCTATAGATTTCAAGAGAAGCTCTATGTGTGACGAAAGGAAAGAAAGACTACCCTACAGATGCTACTCTAACTGTAGAAAGGAGAAAGACTGGAATGTAAAGCAAAACCTGATAAACCCTAATTAACAAGCTAATTCTACTTTTGCCAAAAACACTATGAAAACCATGACAGAAATGCCATTACATAATCAAGGAAGTAAGCAACATCTAACCATGCTATTTCTGGAATTAAATAAGAAGAAAACATATTTTTATATTTTTATGTGTTTTTATGTGAATTTAACATGCATCTATTTGATTGTGTGTGATTGTGGTAGCAAACAGGTGGCATTAGAAGGTGGTTTTTGAGCTTGGGAGGATGTAGGATGGTTTGGATGGGTCCTAGAATGTATTAGGTGGCCTTCTGGAGGCTTTTCCCACACTCAGTCTTCAAAAGAAAGCATACAGGAAAAACTATAGGAGGACATAGGAAAACTACAGGAGAAAAACAGGGAAACTACAAGAGGCCTACAGGAGGAGGCAGAAAGAAGTTTTCGCTGTTTTGAGGGTGTGAGAGTGGGTGGCATAGGTGGATGAAGGTTCAAATGAGGTGTTAGGGCACCTAAGGTCTACCATGAATCACCAGAAGAGAGAAATATGATTGGGTTTGCTCAAGGAGAGAGGAAGAAGTTCTATGGAAAAGGAAGGAAAACTAGGGTAGAATTGAGGTGAGGTTTGGGAGACCTATAGGGCATGGATCAGATAGAGGGTGTGATTGATGGTAAGCTAGCCTACTACTGGAGGACATCTATTACATATAAATTAACATTCAACCAAGAAAATCAAGCAACCAATGAAATGAATGCATCTAGGAAAAACAGAGTTTTGCATTGAAATGGCCTAAGCTATGATGTATAGAAGGAAATGCTGAGAAATGTTGTAAGAAAGGAAAGCATGAAAAAGGACTATTGCAAATCAAGAACTGAACATGATGAAGAAGACCGAAAGCAAAGCAAAGCTAGACTATCAACCTACTAGAGAGTTGCAAAGACTAGAAGTCTTAGGAATGAGGAAAATCTGTGTTTTTGGGGCAACAAGAGAGTCTTTGCCTCAAATCATGGTCCCAAAGGGAGGAAGAGAGGCCAAGGCACTGTTGCTAGCCTTTTTAATCTTCTCTTATGACTTCTTAACTACTACATAAAGCAAAAATGGAAGCAAACTACTAAATCATCGAAAGAAACCTATTCCTAACCATAAGAGAAATACATCTACAACAAACTAATCTACAAACTGAAGTAAAGCATAAAAATACAAGTAAAGATGAGCTTGGCTACTTGGATTGGGCCCTAAACCAATAGCTTCAGCACTATCAGGTAACTCAGTGCTAGCTCATCAAGGATTCCATCTTCATTATAAAAAAATAGCAAGATTACATGAAACTGTCACAAAATAATAAGCTCAAAATTTGAGCAGAGTTTACACAAGAAAAAAAAATATGACCCTAATGAGGCCCTAGGCCTTTCTACTTATACATCTAAAGCTACCAATGGCTTCCTTAAAATCAGGGATGCTTGGCTCCCAAAACTCGAGATAACCATCAATCGTCTTCCACTTGCGCGGCTGCCTTCTAGTGCATGATTCGACTACTTGTACTCTGAGCTAAATGAAGGGAAATTGGGAGTGAGGAGTATCAAATGTGGGGGATTTCCTCCTATAATTCCTCTCCTCTATATACTTCAAGTTATTGCTACAATTTGACCACTGGATCCTTGACTTTGACCTCGAAATCCATCAATAATATGCATTAAGTACATGTTAGACCACATGGCATAATAACTAACTCAACTCATCCTATGAGCATAAATATAATTATAAAATCATACAATAAGCTAAGAGAATGGTTGATTTGACTAGGTTAGGAGGTAAAATGAGCCCATATAATTACCCATTTATGAGGCTCATCATGCTATCCACCACATGTGACCGCATAAAACACTGACAAATGTGCTCAGTTAACTCCGTGGTCTTCACACTAAGTAGGGAGGCCTAGGGCCTCACTAGGGTTGGATTTTTTTTTTTCTTGTTTAAACTCTGCTCAAATTTGGAGCTTATTATTTTGTGATAGTTTCATGTAATCTTGCTATTTTTTTTATAATGAAGATGGAATCCATTTTGAGCTAGCACTGTGTTACCTCAAAGGGCTGAAGATCTTGGGTTAGGGCCCAATCCAAGTAGCCAAGCTTCTCTTTACTTGTATATGTATGCTTTCCTTCAGTTTGTAGATTAGTTTGCTATAGATGTATTTCTCTTATTGTCAAGAATAGGTTGCTTTTAATGACTTAGTAGTTTTCTTCCATTTTTGCTTTCTATAGTAGGTTAAGCAGTGATTAGAGAAGATTCAAAAGGCTAGCAACAATGCCTTGGCCTCTCTTCCTTCCTCTGGGACCATGATTTGCGGCAAAGACTCTCGTGTTGCCCCAAAAACACAGATTTTCTTCAGTCCTAGGAATTCTAGTGTTTGCAGCTCTCTAGTAGGTTGATAGTCAAGTTTTTATTTTCTTTTGATCTTCTTCATCATGTTCAATTCTTGATTTTCAATAGTCCTTTTGCATACTTTCCTTTCTTACATCATTTCTCAGCATTTCCTTCTACACATCATAGCTTAGGCCATTTCAATGCAAAACTCTATTTTTCCTAGATGAACTCATTTCATTGGTTGTTTGATTTTCTTGGTTGATTGTCAGTTTATATGTAGCAAATATCCTCCAACAGTAGGCTAGCTTACCAAAAATCACACCCTCCATCTGATCCATGCCCTATAGGTCTCCCAAACCTCACCTCAATTATGCCCTAGTTTTCCTTCATTTTCCATAGAACTTCTTCCTCTCTCCTTGAGAAAACCCAATCATATTTCTCTCTCATGGTGATTCATGGTAGAAATTAGGCACCCTAACACCTCATTCCAACCTTCATCCACCTTTTCCACCCACTCTCACACCCTAAAAATAGCGAAAACTAGTCTCGGCGTCCTCCTGTAGGCCTCCTATAGTTTCCTCGTTTTCCTCCTGTAGTTTTCTTGTGTCCTCCTGTAGTTTCTCCTGTAGGCTTTCTTTGGAAGGCTGAGTGTGGGAAAAGCCTCTAGAAGGCCACCTAAGACCTCCTAGGACACATCCACACCATCCTATCTCCTCCCAAGATCCAAAACCACCCTCCAACGCTACCTGTTCACTGCCACACTCACACACAATAAATTAGATTCATGTTAATTTCACATAAAAACACATAAAAATCCAAAAATATGTTTTTTTCTTATTTACTTCCAGAAATAACATGGTTATATGTTTTTTACTTCCTTACGTATGTAATAGCATTTCTTTCATGGTTTTCATAGTATTTTTGGGAGAAATAGAATTAGCTTGTTAACTAGGATTTACTAGGTTTTGCTTTACATTCCAGTCTTTCTCCTTTCTACAGTTAGAGTAGCATCTATAGAGTAATATTTCTTTCCTTTCATCACACATAGAGCTTTTTATAAAATCTATAGAAGTTGGCTTGAGCTCCTAGTGATCTCGCGCCAGCTGACCAAGTGACAACCTGTAGTGAGAACTAGTACTTGTGCATACAGCATCGACGCTTCCAAGATTGTTACGAACTACCGAGTTGATAAAAGTAAAGTTGGTAGCCCAGGAGTTGCAGCATTCTTGCTACAATACTGGCACTCACAATAGCACACGGTTTTGGAGGTAACTGTTAGCTTGACCGTTGGGGATAACACTAACCATTGTAGTTAACACATCACGTTCACATGGTGTGACACTAACCATCGGAGTTGGCAGGTTTTATAGTCGTTGCACTAACTGTATGATGTAACCCACATTTCATTCACATGTCAAGACATTAACCATCTCAGGTTTGTTGGGTTGGACCCGCCGCAGTTAAAATGACTATTTTTGCATTGTAATGTTGTGATCATAAGGGGGAGGGCTAGCCTGCAGGCTGGCCCTCCCGTAACCACCAACCCCATAACCTTTACACTTTGAATTAATGTGATGAACTCATATGGTAAGAAGCATGGTGTACAGGAGTTGGTAAAGTCATGCATACGGTGTGCCAGATGTCTGAGGTTCGACGTGACCTCCAACAAAAATTTTGTTCCACTATATAAATTGTCAAGACCTTTGGGAGGTGCCACGTGGTGGCCTTTGTGTTTTCCACGTGGAATTCTTCCATTGGTCAATAAACAAACCAATAATAATGCACCAACAAACCACCTAGACAACCCATTGAAACAATGCCACTTGTCCACCTATGATTCGATGTTGACCACCATTGACCATGCCTAGTCACTTGGCACGTCAGCAGTACATACTATTGACTGTGAAGTGACTGGCCATTTTTTTTGAAAATTTTGCCTATTTAGCAAAGCGATCAAAACAAAATAAATTCCTCATACAAACTTTATTTTTGATGAAACAAGTTGCGTTAGGATTATTTTTCCGGGATGAACATGGTCATTTAGGTTTTGAGCCATGCTGAGAACTTTCATTTTTCAGCTAAATATTGAGCACTTGATCAAAATCTCGGACAATTTATTTCTCATTTCCAACCAAAAAAATATCATCGACATACAAGACCAGATAAATAATAGGGTCACCAATTAATTTAAAAAATACAAAGTGATATTCTTTACTTCTGGTGAAGTCAAATCCCTGTATAAATGTATCAAATTTTTGATACCACATCCCTGGTGGTTGTTTTAACCCATACAAAGACTCTTTTAACTTGGATGGTAGTTATTTATTACCCTTCACTACAAAGCCTTCAAGTTGCATCATATAGATCTCTTCTCCTAGATCCCCATAAAGAAATGTTGTCTTCACATCAATTTGTTCTGCCTCAAAATGAGAATCAGAAGCAATAGATAAAAGTAATCTAATAGAAGCTACCTTGGAAACAAGAGAAAAAATATCACCAAAACCAATTCCCGAAACTTGGAAATAACCTTTTTCTACTATTATACAGGAAAATGACCTCCTCACCAGCCCAGAGGATAAAGACATGATGATTGAAGGACTAAACAAGTTCACAGGCCCAATTGTCAAGCTAACATTGTCTAAACACTAGCAACTTGCTTCATAAAGCTTCCTAGAAAGGCTAAGGGTGTGTTAGTGCCTAGGGTAACTCTATTTGTCACCTCAGGAAGAGTGCTATTGAACCTTAATGACTTTCTATGGGTCAAGGGAACATGTTGACCAAGAAATATCCCAAGATTGTCTACTATGTTAGCTCATAAAAGTAGGGAAACATCATAACTCAACCTGTTTGGAGGAATTACTAATTCCTAATGGAGTATGCAATTGGGAAAGAGTACAAAGGCATGGAAAGATCAATGCTTTTGCCTAATGGAACTCATGAAGGACTTGGCAGCCCTATCCTCACATGTTATATATGCAACGCTAGGGCCATTATTGGCTTGAGGGGACCTGACCGAGGTTCAGACTTAATTAGCCGAACAAATCCCTGTACTACTGCCCCTTTTGGAAACAACCCATGGATCATGGACTGAGGTCTCATCCAAAGTAGTATGGGGGGATGATGGAACCAAGTTTCTGCACCCTTGATATGTCTAAGGGGTCGGTTTAGTCCAACTGTGAACCTTCATGTAGGTCACTTCACGCACTCTCTTGTCTTGCAAGACCTTCATGCTCTGTTATAATCGCTTTTGCACAACCCTAATAAGGGGCCGAGGTGATTTCACACTGCTAAGGTAGTGATCTGCGCTCTTTCCATAGGTTCCACTGCGGATCTTACTTATCTTCTTATAATTGCTAATTAACTTCGCATAAATAGATACTTAATCTTATATTCATTTTATCAACATATTCATATAAGTTCGCACATCATATAAACAATAAAAATGCAATTTATATCCGATAAATTCAATGCACAAAATATAGAAAAGATACACAAAAATGACGTAAAACTTCTCTTTATGACTTCTCCAAAGGTTACAAACTCGACTCACCCTACAGACTCAGTTGCAAGGGTCTGCGCACTCAACTATAGATTACTAGGCCTCTGCACACTCAGTTGTAAATCCTTCTCCTACTCTATGATAGGCTCGACTCAACACTTATATAAGACTCAATTCTCCATCTATTGCTTCCATTGATTCTCTTCTTCCCCTTTACAACTTAGAGTCGTGCTCTATTTATACAATCCCATGGTCCGTAGACCATGGGTAGATCTCTAAAGGAAAAATTACATTACAAAAATGAGGGCAGACAACCCTGTGATTCATTTACAATCTTCACACTCGCGTCCACAAAACATGGAGTCTTTACATCACATTTTGTCGAAATCTAGGCTTTAAGCCCCAAAAATTTCCTTGGGGAATCCTGCGCCCAATAGGCCCCCAACACAAACATCGTGAATCGCCCTCAAGTCACTTTGTCAGTGCGGAGATATTGGCATGGAGACCTCCCAACTCTATCCGAACTGCTACAAGATTGGAAACACACTAAGCAGCTACCTTCTTTATCTCCTACACATGATGTTCATAGACTGTTGTATCTAAACTTCTTCCCTGTATCTGGTCCTGCATTCCTTGCATCTGTTTATAGTGTCACGCCTCCTTTTAGCTACCTTGAGCACTAAGACTATACTTCAGTTGGCTAATTAGATAGCCGGGCCACCCATGTATGACTTCAACTGACTGCCATTCACTCTTCCTCAGAAGGGTTCTCCATTTAACTTTACCAACTACACCGCAACTCCATCTGTGACTTCCTTAATAACATATGGTCCTAGCCAATGAATTCTGAATTTCCCTTGGAATTTTGCAAACTTACTATCATACAATAACACCAAATCATTCACCTTGAAGGTGTGCAACTTAATATGTCGATCGTGCTAGGTCTTTTTGT
The DNA here is from genome assembly GCA_000404065.3 of Pinus taeda. Lineage (NCBI taxonomy): Eukaryota > Viridiplantae > Streptophyta > Pinopsida > Pinales > Pinaceae > Pinus > Pinus taeda. The sequence continues at coordinate 102,985 of APFE030025453.1, read as the reverse complement.
TGCTTTTGTACTTGTTGGTGAAAACCAACCAGAAATAATTCTTCCTTGAGTTCCTCCAACTACGTGATTCTTTCCTGCAGAGCTCCGCAGTCTATCATACTAGCAAGCACTGTTATGCATAGACTAGGCATGATGTATTCCATCAACATTATGGCTTCCACTCCATAGACCAACTGGAAAGGTGTCTGTCCCATCAGTTTCTTGCATGTCATCCTATAAGACCATAATATTGCAGGTACACGCAACTCCCAATCACTTTGTAGTGTGTTGCATACTTTGCTTAGTGCAGTCTCTAGTAATTTGTTAAATGCTTCTACTGTCCCATTCCCTTGTGGGTGATACGGTGTACCTTTCTGATGATACACCTGAAATTATTCTGTCAGCGTGCTCATCATCTCGTTCAGAAAATGTGTACCACAATCACTCATCAAGATCTTCAGACATCCAAATCATGTCAATATGTGTTAAAATAAAAAAAATTTGGTTGTGGCAGTCATACAATATTTTATCAGTCGTGCTTCTGCCCAACGAGTCAAGTACTCTGTCGCAGTGATAATATATCTCATGCCCATTTTTCCTTGAGGTTTGATTGGTCCTATAAATTCGATCGCCCACATTTCAAAGGGCTACAATGCCATTTGCAGATTCAAAGGCATATCATCCCTCCGTGATGGTTTACCTATTCTTTGACATACATCACAGACCTTGCAATGTGCTTTTGAATCCTCATGAAGGGTCAACCACCACAACCCTACATGGAGAATCTTCTGCATAGTGGCTCTCCCTGCATAATGTCCTCTCGCAGCAACCCCATGCACATCTGCGAGGATATGGATTATTTCAAATTCAGATACATACCTTTGCAATATCTCATCATTGCCCATCTTATATAAGTTCCCTGCAATGATAGAGAGATATGTCACACCCACCACTAGTTCCGTCTTTTGCTGGATAGAGTACTCTTTTGGTGTAGTTCTAGTCATAAGAAAGTTTATTATATCTTCAAAATGTTCATCTGCTACGCACATAGCAAAGAGTTTTGCATCAGGTAATCCTTCCTCTAGAATAGTAGGTTCCTCTCCTGTCTCAATGCGTGAAAGCTGATCTGGTCCTGCGTTCAATCGTCTAGGTTTCATAACAACTTCAAAATCATATTCTTGGAACAATAAAAGCCATCTGCATTTTCACCCCACCAACATAGGCTTATTGACCATGTATTTGAGTGCAAAATGATCTATATACATCTTGAAGTGTCCTCTTAGTAGATAGTGCCGATTTTTTTGCAGCGCGTACACCATAACCATTCCCTCGTGTTCAGTGGTGGAATAGTTCTTTTCTGCATTAGATAGTCTTCGACTCGCGAACATGATAGGATGATCAAATCCTTCTCTGCCATTGTATGTGACAAATGTGCCAAATGCTATGCATGATGCATCAACATGAACATGAAGTTCTTTCTTCAAGTTCAAGAAGACAATAATTGGCGCAGTAACCATCTTCTCCTTCAATATATCTAGGCTCTTATTATAGTCATCATCCTAGCAGAACATGACATCCTTCTTCTATATATTTTCCATCGGTGCCATGATCTAGGCATAACTCTTGATAAACTTTATGTAGTACCCCATGTATCCCAATGTAGCGGATAACTACTTCACACTGTGTGGTGCTTCCAGATTCAGGATTACGAAAATTTTCGCAGGCTCTACCATCAGCCCTTGTTTAGAAACGCCATGCCCCAAAAGGTTCCCAAAAGGAATGAGGAACATACATTTCTTAAGGTTGAGCGTGATTTGGTATCTTCAGCATGTATCCAGCATCAAGCACAAGTTCACTACATGGTTACTAACCAAGCTAAATACAATCCAATCATCAAAATAGACCTCCAAGAATTTATGAATATATTCCCTGAATGCCACAAAAACTACACACGAGAAGATAGACAACACGTTATTTATTCCAAACATCATAATAGTGTATTGAAAGCAACCCCACTCCATCGCAAAGGTTCTCTTACTCTTATCGTCTGGCGGGATTCTGATTTGGTGGTACCCTAAGAACCCATCGATAAAAGAATATGCTTCCTGACTGCCTACATTGTCCAACACCTCATCTATGAATAGAGTTGTGAATGGATCATGTACACATGCATCATTCAAATTTCTAAGATCCACGCATATTCTTATTTCATCCTTCTGCTTCTTTTCTTGTATCATAATTGGACTTACCCAATCATATTCCTTGACAGGCTCGATAATGCCTGTCACGAGCATCTTATCTAATTCTACGTGGACCTTCTCCTTGTATTTCAATTTGAGGCAATACAACCTCTACTTTACTGGCTTCACATCGGGTTTTAACGTGATCTGGATTACCCATAAGTTTCTGACTATTCCCTTTAAGTCCGTGAACTTGGTTAGGAATAATTGTTGATACTCGTAGAGTAGTTTAGCAACCTTATCCATCGTTGCATTGTCCGAGTAGTCCCCAATCTTCACAAATGAAGGTTCCACCTTTATACAAATATTTACTTTCTTAGTCTTTACTAGAAAAGTTATGTCAGGGTTCTTGATTTGTGGTCCTTGAACCTCACGCTGGCCTTCTGTCTCTGGAATATCAATGTTCCTCTAATCTTCATCTTCTTCCTTAGTAGTTACATTATAATACTCCAACGTGCAACTTAGCTAAGCAACCCAACCCAATCAGGCTGAATCATCACAATTGACTCCTGGCATCCTGAACATGGTTTCTTTTACTTCTTGCAGTGCTTCATCAATACTATCCCATCCATCCTCAAAGTTCAAAGTCATCATGAACCCTTCGTGTAGGACAACCCATTCATTTGTTTTGTGGTAGACCTGTATCTCTATATACCATTTCATTGGTATAACATCCAGGGTGTGATAGAATAGATGCATCCAATCAAGTTGCGGCTTTTCCCCATAGGCTTGTGTCCACTTAGTCTTGGGCATGGAATCCCCCCAAGGCATGTTTCGGGGCTCAAATCCCAAGTTTTGACCTAATTTGTTGTAAAGCTCCGTGAATTGTGGGTGCAGAGTGTGAAAGTATGAAAGAGTCACAGGGTTGTTTGTCCTAGTTTAGTAATGTTATGTTGGCTAAAGAGACCTAACCATGGTCCGTGGACCATGGGATTATATAAATAGAGCGAGGCTCTAAAGATAGATAATGAAGGATGAGCATGAGAAGTCTAAGTGATTGAGTCGAAGTGTAAAGTGTGTCTTTGGGTCATAGAGTAGGGGAAGGCTTTGCAGCTGAGTGCGCAAAGGCTTAGTAGTCCACAGCTGAGTGCGCAGACCCCTGCAACTGAGTGCATAGGGAAAAGTTGAGTCTGTAATGGAAGAAGGAATGATTCGAATTGGATCCTAAAAACTCTCTAAGTTTTCATGAGTGTTTCAAATTATGCTAAAAGATTTAAGTCCTAGAAAATATCAAAGCTATCAAAAGGAATCCTCATAACAGTTTCAGTTGTGGTCAGAGTGGAGCAACAAGGACCCTCAGTTGAGCACACCGACTATTAGCCCATGGTAACGTGCACTTGTGCAAACTGGAAAAATCGAAGGCCAAATCAAGAAATGGGAGTGGTTTTTGATACACGATCATGTATCACGGGTGTCCCCCTCAGTGAAGGAAAGCCCTGAAGCACCCAGACCCGAAATTGCTATAAAATTTGGAAAAGTAACGCATTTAGTTCCATAGTGTGGGATTCCACAAACTGGCAAGATATTAGAAGGCCTCGAGGCGGTAAGCAGTTTTGACTAAGTCCCGTCAGATGCCACACATCGAGCGACACGCATCCAGTGGGTGAGAGAGAAAATCGCTGCATCGGATGGGTAAACATTGTGTGACTTGTCTGCTCAATATGAAGGATGATTGTAGGATCTAGGGGCCTAGATCAATGGCAGAGATGCATCCTGATGACTGACCGGATTTGATAGATCAAAAAGGAGGATGACAGGGGATTTGAATTTTGACGTGGATGATGCGTTGGCAAATGATTCATGATTCACGAGTGATCTTGAAGCAAACAAATTTAACAACCATTCAAAAATGATTCAAGGAATCTGAAACCCAGTTTGTTGGGAAACAATTGGCCACCTCCCTGTGAGACGTTACCCAGTAATGATGACGCGGAGCAGAGGAATTCAAACAGACAGAGGTAAGGAAACCAAAATGTCGGGAAATGGAAACAAGCAGTCAAAGAATAGACTGGCTTTAAAGCCATGAACTAACAGAAGTAGAAGAAGGTACACATAGAGACACAAGAAGCTAATGGTAGAGAATAGAGAGTAGAAGCCAAGCTAATCTGAAGGTAGCATCGAACCAGACAGAGCCAGAGAGAGTCAAAGAGTCTGTGTACTCCATTGAAGGCTTGAGAGGTTCAAGCAAACTCCTCAGCATAGGCCTGTCATACTATTGTGACCCTCAGAGGTTGAGTTCCAGTAAGGAGAGTCTGTGCACTCTATTCCTATTGACTTCATTCTATTTAAGTGAGTCTTGAATTAAGCTCACTGTTGTAAAAACTCTGCTTGAAAACATAATAGAGAGGCCACCACTGAAAGGCTGGACCAGGAGACGCAGCCCAGGAGCATTGGGTGAACTCCTTATTAAACTTGTTTTGTTTACATGTTTGACTTTTATGTTTTCTTTGATTGCCTCAGTGTCTATGTCTTTTAGCAATCTTATTGATTCGTTGCATAAGTAACACAGGCACATCCATGCACATTAGTATGTAATACCTTTAATTATTTGTCCTAGATAAATTCCATATCAAGTGGTATCAGAGCCCTAGGTTACTAAGGTTAGACGAGCTTGTGCTAGATTTTGTTGTGAATGCTAACTAGATCAAAGCTTAAACTAGGAGAAGGAGAATTGGCCGAAACTAACCTGGAAATTGGAAGAGACTATTCTAAGAGGAAAATGTCAGAATAAAATCCATTGGAATTAGACCCCCAATTCATGGATAGTTTTATGACCCTGAGATCCATGGTGGAGGAAATGTATAGGGAATTTAAGAAACATAGAGATGAAGACTCATCAAGCTCCAAACAAGACAAAGGAGTAGAAGAATATCTCCTCCATGACCACTCTAAAGGAAAAGGGAAAGAAGAAAAATTTATGACGCCTCCTAATAGCCCTGAAAATGAAAAGAAGACATCTTTGATTAAATTAAATGTTAAATTTGATTTACCAATATATGATGGAGAGTTGAATGCAGAGAAGTTGGATAATTGGATTAGACAGATTGATGTTTATTGTAGAGTGCAGAGCATTGACTCAGACAAGAGTAAGGTTCAGCTGGCCAGCCTATGCCTTGGAGGCACTGCCTTGGTATGGTGGGAAGGCAGGACATAAGCTGACATGAAGAAACATGCTAATATTCTTTCTGTCCAAAGAGAATTTGTTTATGCAATTCTATCCATTGGCCTACATGCAGCAAGCCATGATGAGCTAGCAAACTCTTCGAAAACTAAAAGGGAAAAGTGTACAAGGTTACACCCAAGAATTTAGGAAAAAAGCTTTGATTCTAGGAATTTCTTTAGACTCACCTGAGACTCTGTTGAAGTATATAGGTGGTCTACATAGCTACATGAGGCACACTACCCTCATGTTTAATCCCACTAACATAGATGAGGCATCCATTCAGGTTATGCATCTAGAAGCTAGAGGTAACAATGGGAACCCAAAAGCTGGGGGATTATCCCAACCCACTGCAAGCAAAAATAAGGAGAAAAGAAAACAGAAATGGAAAGAGAGGAAGATAAAAACTATACAGAAAAGCAAGTCTTCATGCACTCACTGTAAGAAGGATGGGCATGACAACAAACACTGCTAGATTCTGCATCTGGAGCTGAAACCTAAGAAGTTCGAGGGAAAGAAGAAGAAGACTACTGCGGCTATTCAAAAGGATTTGGGGTCAGACTCAGGAGATGAAGCAACAATCGCAGCCACAGGTATAAAATGTTGTCCGCTTTAGAGAATGTAGAAATCAAGAATAAGGTACAGGATCTGCTTGAGAAGGGGTTCATTAGACCTAGCACATCACCATGTGGGTCTTCAATTGTTTTGGTGGAAAAGAAAGATGGCTTGTGGAGAATGTGCATTGATTACTAAGCATTGAATAAGATAACGATCAAAAATCATTATCCCCTTCCTCTCATAGATGAGCTATTAGATCAGTTGAAAGAAGCTCTTTATTTTTCCAAGTTAGACTTGCATAGTGGCTATCATCAGGTCAGAGTTGTAGAGCAAGGTGCATGGAAGACTGCTTTCAAAACAAAGCAGGGATTGTATGAGTGGCTGGTTATGCCTTTTGGCTTAACTAATGCTCTTGCTACTTTCATGAGAGTAATGAATGATGTAATCAGACCTTTTCTTGATGATTTTATTATTGTATATCAGGATGACATTCTTATATTTAGAAAAACGTGGGAAGAACATTTAAAGCATGTTAAGCAGACACTAGATGTTTGGAAAGAGAAAAACTTTATGTTAAACTCTCAAAATGTGAATTTGGCAAAACATATTTGAATTATTTGGGACATATAGTAGGGGGTGATGAATTGAAAATAGATCCCTCTAAGGTTGCGGTCATTGTAAACTGGCCTAAACCCAAATCTACTACAGAAGTTAGAAGCTTCTTAGGAGCAGCACAATATTGGAGAAAGTTTATTTCTAACTTTTCCTTAAGTGCAACTCCCTTACATGCTTTAAGAGGATTGAACAAGGTGTTTTAGTGGGGCAAAAAACAACAGAAATCCTTCGACACCTTGAAAGAAAAGATCAGTACAACACTAGTACTAGCACTACCCGATCTTCAAAGACCATATGAAATTGAAACAGATGCCAATGACTATGCCATGGGAGCAGTGTTGATGCAGCAGGGTAAACCCATATGTTATCATTCTGAGAAATTTAATTCTGCAGTAGTTAACTATCCCACATATGATAAAGAATTGTATGCATTAGTACAGAGTGTGAAAAAATGGAAACATTACTTAATGGGAAAAGAGACAGTTATACATACTGATCATCAACCACTTCAATATCTACACTCCCAAACTAAGTTGAAACAATGAAGACACTAGAGATGGATGGGTTTTCTACAACAGTTTCATTTAGTCATTAGATATAAAAAGGGCATACATAATAAAGTTCCAGATATGTTATCTAGACCAATTATAAATGCATCTACTATACTTAAGCATAATTTAGTATTGCATGAGAGCTACATTCAACAATATGCTCAAGATATAGATTTTAAATATGTATATTCCACTTGAGTAGAAGAATTGGATTATCATGTTAAGGACCAACTCTTGCATCATTTTGGGAAGCTATGCATTCCACAAACTGAAAGAGTAAAGATAATTCAAGAAGCACACACTTCTCTAATATCAGGTCAATTTGGTGTAAGAAAAACAGTTGCACAACTACAAAGATTTTTTTATTGGCCAAAAATGAATGAGACAGTTCCTAGATATGTAAGAGGGTGTACCATGTGTGCTAAAAGCAAGCCCAACAATAGAAAACTAGACTTGTACACTCCACTACCAGTTCCTTCTCATCCTTGGGAAAGTGTTTCCATGGACTCTGTTGGAGGGCTACCTATATCTAGGAAAGGTCATGACTATTTATAGGTTGTTGTGGATAGGTTCAACAAAATGTGTACTTTAATACCTTGTAACAAACAAATTACAACAGAACAAACTAGAAATTTGTTCTTTCAGCATGTATGGGTTCATTTTGGATTACCCACTTCCATAATATCTGATCGCGATACTCGATTTGTTGGGAAATTTTGGTCGAGTTTGTGGGAATTGATGGGCACCATGCTGAAGAAGAGCACAACTTTTCACCCACAAAAATATGGCCAAATAGAAGTGGTCAACAAGACAATGATCCAGTTGCTCAAAGGCTATTGCAGCAAGCATCCCAAACTTTGGGATGAACATTTATATTATGTGCAACATACTTACAACCAAGCTAAACATTCTTCTACACAGAGATCTCCTTTCAAGACATATTTTGGTTTCACACCAAGGTCTCCGTTGGATTTTATCTTTGGTAAAGACATAGCCATTGATGGAAACAGTGATATGGACAAGGCAACCAAGTTCATTGAACAAATCCAAGAGATTCACCAGGCAGTATAGGAACAACTAGAAAAGAGCCAAGCCAAGTACAAGGCAAGACATGACTAGCATTAGATGGAGCATAGTTTCCAAGTTGGTGATCAAGTCTGGTTGTATATTAGCAAAGACAGAATGCAAGGTGAAGGTAAGAAGCTGAAGCCAATAAGGTATGGACCTTTCAAGATACATGAGAAAATTGGTGAGAATGCTTTTCACCATGATCTACCAGCTTACATGCACAACTACTCAGTTGTTAATGCAGATAGCTTGAGACTATTTGAACCTTCATTAATTGAAGATCCCGAAGAGCAGAGTCAATTTCCTTCTATTGATGATCTGTTACCTGAATATCTTAATGAGTTGTAGGAAGATACAGTTTTGGACAGGAAGGTAAGAACTACATGCAGAGGGGATGTTGAATACCTCAGGATTGAACTCAAAGGTTCAAAGCCAAGCAGTGCGAAATGGATAGAAATTGAGCAAGCGAGGAAGTAATACCCTCACTTGATTGATGCTTGAAAGAAAACAAACTTTTCGTGGTCCAAAAGATTTTTTAGTGGGAAGGCTGTGATCTGAATTGGATCCTAGAAACTATCTAAGTTTTCATGATTGTTTCAAATTATGCTAAAAGATTCAAGTTCTAGAAAAGATCAAAGATATCAGAAGGAATCCTTGTAACAGTTGCAGTTGTGGCCAGAGCGGAGCAATGAGGAACCTTAGTCAAGCACACCGACCATTGGCCCATTGTAATGCGCACTAGCACAAACTGGAAAACTTGGAGGCCAAATCAAGAAACATCGCAGGGCGTCCCCCTCAGTGAAGGAAATCCCCAAAGAGCCCGGACCCGAAATCGCTATAAAATTCAAAAATGTAATGCATTAGGTTTTGTAGCACAAATTTGGCAGGAAATCAAAAGGCCTCGAGGTGGTAAGCAGTTTTGACTAAGTCCCACCAATGCCACACATAGAGAAACACACATCCGATGGATGAGAGAGAAAACCGCCGCATCGGACTGGTAAACATCATGCAACTAGTTTGTCCAATATGAAGGATGACCGTAGGATCTGGGGGGGCCCAGATCAACAACGGAGATGCGTCTCGATGACTGACCAGATTTGACAGGTCAAAAAAGTAGAATGACATAGGATTTGAAGTCTGACATGGACGATGAGTTGGAAAAAGATTCATGATTCACAAGCGATCTTGAAGCAAACAAAATTAACGACCATTCAAAAATGATTCAAGTAATTTGAAACTCATTTTGTTGGGAAACAGGTGGACACCTCCTTGTGAGGCGTTACCCAATGATGATGACCAAGAGTAGAGGATTCAAATGGACAGATTTAAGGAAACCAGAAGGCGGGGAAGTGGAAACGAGCAGTTAAATAACAGATTAGCTTTAAAGCCATGAACTGATAGAAGCAGAAGAAGGCACAAATAGAGAAGCAAGAAGCTAATTAATGGCAGAAGTGTCCTCAAACACGTAATTTTATTAATAAGAAAAAAACAATTACATAATTGATTTTGCAAGAGTTTACACCCGAACAACACAAACACTCTTGCAATGAGCTATATATAAGCTCCATGTCCTAACTACCTCTAATTATGGATCACTTATTAAATAACAAGTGTCCATTTACAATAAATGCTATTCAAACCAACTAGCTAACTAATCTCCTAAAATAGAGCTTAAGATACGACACATTTGGAGAGTCATATCTTGTTACAACAATATACTAATTCTAATTGTCTCTATTAAATAATTAATCAT
>APFE030025453.1:55368-86192 GCA_000404065.3 Pinus taeda | reverse complement strand
TGTTTAAGTGAGTCTTGAATCGAGCTCATTGTTGTAAAAGCTCTGCTTGAAAACATAATAGAGAGGCCACCACTAAAAGGTTGGACTAGTAGACGTAGCCTAGGAGCATTGGGTGAACTCCTTATTAAACTTGTTTTGTTTACATGTTTGACTATTATGTTTTCTCTGATTGCCTCAGTGTCTATGTATTTTAGCAATCTTATCGATCTGTTGCATAAGTAACATAGGCACATCCATGCACACGAGTCTATAATACCTTTAATTCTTTGTCCTAGATAAATTCCAGATCAAAGAATTAATAAAGATAATTTTTATCATAATTTTGTGCGTTTGTTGTTGGGTTAATGCATGTTTTACATAATTGGGAAATATATTGTTTATTTACTGAGCACACTTGTATGAATGATTTATATTGTTAAGTATAACTTAAATAATGTAAGTAGGCTAAGATAATCAACTAAAATTGGAATACTTGGGTAATAACATAGAGCGTGGCATTTAGCCCCTGGGTAGGGCTGCATGAAGGCAGTATATCAGGTTGCGAGGTGCAAGAATGTGTACAAAGTGACCTGCACACAAGGTTAAAGTGCAGACCACATGAACTCATTAGACATCTCTGTGGTGTGGAAACATGGTCCTCCTACCACCAGTAGTTTGTGAATACAAGAAAATGGTATTTTTCATGTCCCTGGCCTAAGCACTTTACACACCATACCTCCTCACGTGCTTTTGGGCAAGTTGTCTTGTCCTGTTTTAAACTCTGCGTCTCGAGGCACAATTTTTTCAACTGTGCATGGATCTATTGAACTCCTAGGTTGTATTAGGGTCTCATGCAGTCCCATTGCGATCTCTAAGGCCTTGGCCTGAGTGGATAGATTATGTTGTGACAACACAGTCCTTAGATGCAACATTAGTGACGCTACAAACCATGCCTGGTGTTGTCCATCCATCAAGGTCATGTTGGCTTCATTAATCATACCCTTCAGTCTTTGATCTAGCTCCTAGGGGGTCTCACCTAGAAGCATGATGATTTCCTTAAATCTAATGAATGATTGCGTCTCTAACTTTGGCTAGCTAAATTCCCTATTTAGGATGGCTTGGATATCTACGATCCTTGCATTTGGATTGTCATTGGAATGCTTAATGTACCATGTCAGTCCGCGATCCTGCAAATAAATGACTAATGTTTCTTTCTTTATATTGTCATCCATAACTCCCTGTGCTTCCCATACAGCCTTTACCACGAACCAAAACTGGTCCAGGTCTTTGTTCCCTACTCCTTTGAACACCGACAAGTTTATCGCGCTCGCCATATTGAACTGTGGTAGTGGCAGAGTTGGTGTGGGTGAATATGGGGGTGAAGATGGTGAAACTGGTGGTGTTGTAGGTGGGGATGGTATGTGCAGAATGTGTTGCTTTATTGGACTGATCGCACTTCTTGGTGAAACTTTTTCAAGCTCTTCCTTGCTTTTCCACGGAGGTGAAATGAAGGGGCTAGATTCTAGTTCTGTGCTACCTTTGTTTCTATAGATCCTCCCACTCCGCGTAGCTCCAAACATCAATTTATTCGCATAACCCTCTTTTCACATAGTAGCATTTTCAATCCAAGAGTTCGAAGATTTAGTGTACTTACCTTTCGGTCCTTTGAGAAAGTGTCATTCCGCCTCACTATAGCTAACCGAAGTATCTACCATGAACTCGATGATAAATCTTCCCATAATTTGATCGAGCCAATGGTCCACAACGCACGCGATCTTATCTTCTGATGCTTCTAATCTATGTACGAACTCCAGTGTCCACAGAATCAGTTTGTCAAGCCTACACCTTCCTTGACTATTTACTAGCTTCGCGATCCACTCATACAACTCACGGGGGAAGGATGCAAAGAAAATTTCATGGATTTCCGTATATAAGTAGCAATCTAACCACTCTTCCTTTGATAGTCATGAATTATTATTTTCCTGTGCTGTAAACTCATGAATATTCCTATCCAACCACTCTTCAATTCCTTTCTTTGTCAGATTCTAGTGATATGACATCAAACATCTCTTATGCAGATCCCAGTCTTGGCAAGGGAACCATTTGTTGGCTTAGTGGGGCATAACCTAAGTTTAGAGTTAATTTAGCCAAAAAAATCCTGGTACCAATGGCCCTTTCTGCAATAGTCCATGGATTGCAGGTTGAGGTCTCACCCAAAGTAGTATGGGAGGGTGGTAGAACTAGGTTTCCATACCCTATAGATGTCTGATGAGTTCAAGTGGTCCGTAGTTTAACCCTGCATGCAGGTCACTTCACACACTTTCCTGCAGCTCGCAACCTGATACACTACCTTCGCGCAGCCCTACCTAGGGGCTGAATGTCGTGCTTTGCATTATTACCCAATATATTACTATTATTCCAATGTTAGTTGATTATCTTAGCCTACTTGTGTGCTTTAAGTTATACTTAACAATATAAATCATTCATACAAGTGCGCACAGTAAATAAACAATATATTTGCCAATTATGTCAAACATGCATTAACCCAAGAATAGACACACACAATTATGATATAACTCATCTCTATTAATTCCTTCTTCTGTTACAGACTCGACTCCACCCTCCGCACTCAGCTGCAGGGATCCACACACTCAACTGCAGACTACTAGGCCTCTGCGCACTCAGCTGCGGAGCCTTCTCCTACTCTATGACCCATAGGCACACTTTACACTTCGACACAATCACTTAGATTTCTCATGCTCATCCTTCATTATCTATATTTAGAGCCTCGCTCTATTTATACAATCCCATGGTGCACGGACCATGGGTAGGTCTCTTTAGCCGGCATAACATTACAAAACTAGGGCAAACAACCCTGTGACTCTATCATACTTTCATGCTCCGCACCCATAATTCATGGAGCTCTACAAAAAGATTAGGTCAAAACTTGGGCTTTGAGCCCCAAAACATGCCTTGGGTGGATTCCATGCCCAACACTTTAGCCATATGCATGTGCGGATCATCCTACCCATTGTATTTATTTGTGAATCATACCCTAGGCTTCCCAAATTGTGTGCACATCATCCTCCTACATGCGTGCCAGTCTTCAAAGCTCCCTTTGTGCATACCCCACCACCTCGCAGGCATAGTGTGCAATACCCAATTCAAGGCTTCGAATATTTGCTTCTTCGACACCTCCCTTTCAAATTTTTCCATGAAAGCATCTACCTCACCTAATCCATCACAAGTAGGAAAATATCTCACTTTTGTTGATACACATCACAGTGATCTTGTCATCATGTTATAGTTCAATATGGTTACCTTGTGTAATCGGTTCTGCCATTTCTCTATCTCCTCATCTAAATCTGAAGTGTGGGAGCTCTCTCACTCCCATGAAATTTGCCCATCCACGTTAGGATTTACCCAATCTTTCTCCCACGCAGTTATCTTGTAGACGCAGTGCAAATCGTCATCACTTTCATACTTGCACATTGGCTCTATGTAATGCGATCCTTCAATAGGGTCCAAGGTTATAACTACACACAAAGAATTCTTCTCAAAAATCATTTTACACTTCTTCAAATTAATCACCCCATTCATGTCAGTGGCCCAATAAATTTCAAAGAGTGCGGGGTAGGGATTGTTGTCATCAACAATCTATATCACTTCCAAGTTTGCTAGTGTTCTCACTCCCTCAATATCCACAGTGATTCCCAACAATCTCCCCATAAGTATTATCTTTTGTTGGTTCACCATTTGTAGCTGGATAGGAGACCATTGCAGCATAGGCCTCCCCATGCACTCCCATGTCTGCTTCGGCAGAACGTTCACATCCAATCCTAAATCCAGAATTACTTAGTCCATCTCATATTCTTCAATCCGTGCGACTAGCCTCATTTCTCTCCCTGTCCTAGTCTTGTGTTTTCCAATCTTCTGGGCTACACACGGTTCTCCTGGTGCAGTCCTAGCACATCTGTTAATGTGTTCCTACACTCCTTTCACAACCTTACTATCACGTAGTAGCTTCATGCATGTTTCCAAGAATGTTGTAAGCATAGATGAGTCCATTTCTAGCTCTGGTCTATCTTTGTTTTCTAAGGTAGAGGCATCAACAAAGCTCTTCTTAACTTCCATGAAGGTTTCCTTAGCGTGCTCCAAATCAAACTCTGCTTCTTTCATCGAAGCCTTATGAACCCAAGTACTATCTTTTGGTTGTTTGCCTTTATCATCTCTCATCACGATTCCACTTGAGAGCACAATGTTCACATTTGGATCTTCCTCGCACAGCTCAGACCTCATCATCCCCAGGTTCTGAGTCGAGGGAGGTAGTAGCACTCCTTTTTTGCGTATCCTAGCTATCAGCATAGGATAATCTTCCATCTCATGACCAAACGAGGTGAAATACAAGCATGATGGACATGTTGGATTCATAAAATCAAAGGCATAATTTCCTAGTGCTCTACAATTGTAGCATATCAGCTGTCCGCTAACTCTTCAGGGTCCTCCTCAAACTTGGTCTCGTCTGCGCCCCTGAAATTTGGTTCGTTCCACTCTTGCATTCTATTCTAGGGACCATGTTTCAGCCTGAACTCTATAAGTGGGAGTTCTATCCATCATCAACTCATAGCTTCTATAAGTGTGTTCATCATGTCCAACCGATCTACAAAAATTACATAACAACTATTGCAAATTTCGCGTGTACTTCTGTAACAAATGGAAGTTATCCGTAGCATGCTTTCCTCCTATTTGACAAATCGTGCACCACAAAGTACGTGTCGCACTAGGTCCTACTTGTGCTTCCAGCCTCATTGACATCAGTCTTCCTCCTACGAGGTAATTTGTGAACACAGGGCAGTGGTACTTATCATGACCTTAACCCTTGCATTTTACGCACCACACATTTTCGCGCACTTTTTGTCGAGCTGTCCTGTCCTGTATCAGACTCTACATATCAAGGAATAAGTTTTTCCATTGTGCGTCGATCTGATGAAATCCCAAGTTAGGATTCTGTATTGGGGTCTCATGTAGCCTCATCGTGATCTCCAAGCCCTCTACCTGAGTCATTCACCTCTGTTGTGACAACACGTTCCTCAAATGTGGCATTAGTAATGCTACAAACCATTGACAGTGTTATCCATCCATCAAATTCATATTAACTTCGTGAATCATACACTTCAGCCTTTGATCTAGCTCCCAAGGAGTCTTGCCTGGTAGCATCGTGATCTCCTTGAACTCGATGATCGACTGCACCTCTGAATTCGATATGCTAAATTCTTTAGTTAGAACAAGTTGGATATCTACAATGCCCGCATTAGGATTATCACTTGAGTACTTAATGTACTAGGTCAGTGCGTGGTCCTGCAAAGTGCTAACCAACATCGCTTTCTTGATATTATCATCTGTAACTCCCTGCTCTTCCCATACAGCCTTTACAATGAACCAAAACTTGTCCAGATCTTCATTTCCCAATCACTTGAACACAGGAAGCTTTTATCAAGCTGGCCATGTTAAAACATAGTGGTGGCAGAGGTGGTACAGGCAACGATGGAGGAGATGGCGGTAAAGCCAGTGGTGGTGTGGGTGGAGATGGTATGCGTGGAATCCTCTGCCTTATAAAATGAATCACACTTCATGGAGAGACCCTCACGATATCTTCCTCATCCCCTCGCAGAGGTGAAATCAAGGGGCTAGCCTCTAGCCCTTCATTTCTTTAAATATTTCCACTTCGTGTAGCCCCAAACCTTAATGTAACTGCATAATCTACTTTTCGCATAATAGCATTTTAATCCAAGTGTTCAGAGACTTTACATACTTACCTTGCGGTCCTTTTAGAAAGTGTCACTATACCTCATTATAGCTGACTAAAGTGTCTACTGTGAACTCAGTAATGAATCCTCCAATAATTAAATCGAGCCAGTGATCAACAACATGCGTGATCTTATCCTCTGATGCTTCCAATCTGCGCACCAACTCTGGGGAACACACAATAGAATTGTCAAGTTTCCACCTTCCTTGGCTATCTTCTAGCTTCAAGGTCCACCCATAAAACTTAGTAGGGAAAAATGGGAAGAAGATTTCATGGATCTTTGTGTACAGGTAGTAGTCTAGCCACTATTCTTTTGTCACTCATGGATTCCTATTCTCCTACATCGCAAACTCGTGAATTCTCCTGTCCAACAAACCTGCAATTTGCTTCTTAGTTGGATTCTAATGATACGACATCAGAAATCTCTAAGTAGATTCTAGTCCTGGAAACGGAACCATTTGTTGGCTTGAGGGGGCCTAACCTAGATTCAGAGTTAATTAGTCAAACAAATCCCTGTACTACTGGCCATTTTGGCAACAACCCGTGGAGCACAGAATGAGGTCTCACCCAAAGTAGTATGGGGGGATACTGGAACCAAGTTTCCACACACTTGAGATGTCTGAGGAGTCAGTTTAATCCAACTATGAATACCTTCGCACAGGTCACTTCGCACACTCTCCTGTCCTGCGAGACCTTCGTGCTCTGTTATAATCACCTTCCCGTAACCCTAATCAGGGGCTGAGGTGATTTCACTCTACTAAGGTAGCAATCTACGCTCTTTCCCTAAGTTAAACTTTGGATCTTACTTATCTTCTTATAATTGTTAGTTATCTTCATGTAAATAGATACTTAATCTCATTTTCACTTTATCAACGTATTCATATAAGTTCACACATCATATAAGCAATAGAAATGCAATTTATATCTGATACATTCCATGCACAAAACAAGAAAAAGATACACATAAATGATGTAAAAATTCTCTTTATTACTCCTCCAAAGGTTACAAACTCGACTTTCCCTGCACACTCAGTAGCAGGGGTCCGCGTACTCAGCTGTAAACTACTAGGCCTCTGCACACTCAGTTGCAGAGCCTTCTCCTACTCTACGACTCAAAGACTCGACTCGACACTTAGATAAGACTCAATTCTACATATATTTCTTCCATTGATTCTCTTCTTCCCCTTTACAACTTAGAGCCTCACTCTATTTATAGATCTCTAAAGCTGAAACTACATTACAAAAATGAAGGTAGACAACCCTATAACTCATTTACAATAATCGCGCTCTACACCCACAATGTGCAAAGTGTTTACATCAAATTTGGTCAAAATCTAGGCTTTAAGCCCCAAAACTTGCCTTGGGAGATCCCGCACCCAACAACGATTGTGAAAGAGGTCGAACCATTTGAAAGGATTGCCTATTTGAATATCAAGTAAAGTCTCAGGGTAAGGCATTAGAAGAGGTTAAGAAGGGGGAGAGAGAGAGAGAAGCTGGAGGGGTAAGGGAAGGTTGATACAACTGATGGTTGTAATCACTCTTTCTACATTAATATAGAACTGCAATTGTGTTGTCCACTCCATGATGTTGGTAGTATAACTTGTTTATATGTTTATGCAGCATTGTTAGCATGAGTGGCTTAGATATATGCAACTAGATATCTTTATATGTTCATGAATTGTTTATCAAGGCTTTATGTTGTGATATTATGCCTGACTTTTCTATGTGCAGGTTTTGATTTGGAGCTAGCTCAGGGGTCTTCCTCCTAGGTACATTGTGCTCTCCGGCAACACCACACTAAGACTTGAGGTAATAAGTCCTTCTTGCTTTCATATTCCTTTTTTAAGAATAGATATGCATGCATATTTGTGATAGCTACAACTAATCTGACTATCTGCCAAGGATCCCTGGAAGATCCTTGAGGGTTTCTATGTCACCAAACACCTGTGCATTAATCCCTATAACATCTACCAACTGCAATTTTTATTTCTCTACCTTTCCTTTTGCATTCATGTTCTTCTTAAAAATCCATCTAATACTAATGGTTTTTCTTCCAGCTAGTAACTTCACCAGTTCCTAAGCATCATTTTTGTGCAAAGATGCCATTTCATCAACCATTGCCTCTTTCCATAGTTTTCTATCCTCTAAAAATATTTCTTCCCTCACAATTCTAGGTTCTTCATCAGTAATAGATAAAGAAAAATTTGAATAAGAAGAAAATAGACTATACCTTTTATTGGCTTAGGGGGTCCTGACCCATGTTCAGAGTTAATTATGCCAAACAAAACACTATACTACTGGCCCCTTTTAGAAACAACCCATGTAGCGCAGACTGCACTCTCACCCGAAGCATTATGGAGTGATGTTGGAACCAAGTTTATACATTTAGAGATCAGTGTGATGTATTTTAGTGCCCTTAATATGCCTTCATGTAGATCTATAAGCTCTTAGGGCTCGATACTACAACTCCACTTAACATCCCTTAGACCTTTGTGAAGGTCCACAATTGATCTTTGTAGAGCCTTAATGGTCTATTTATCCACTTATTTGCATTAGAGAACTACTCTAGACTAGGGTTTGCGTAGATAATCTTGTGTTACTAATACACATTAGATAATTCATCAGAGTCTTTGCGTAGTTACATAAACATTATTGCATACATCATCTAACTATTATTCAACAGATTCGCACATTATTCGATAAATATTTCATAAATACATTATTCATCCATAGCATATATTGCAATCATAAATAAACAGAAGTAAACAGATAAACACAGGAATCCTTGAACAATCCTCTTTATTGATCTTCAATATGGTATTACAAACTCAAAACTACCCTGTGCACTCAACTGCAGGGGTTCGCGCACTCATATGCAAACTCTACATAGGCCCCTGCAAACTCAACTACAGATCCTTTCTCTCCTATCTGACCCACTTGTCTGCCCTAAGACTTCCCTTCTATCCACCCATTACAACTTAGATTATGCCTTAGACTCTCTAAGACATGATTACTCATAGCTTTTTACATACAATCCCATGGCCTGTGGACCATGGGTGGATCTCAAAACTGACTATTTTACATAAAAAAGAGGCTAAAACCCCTTTGACTCCTAACAATCTATGCTCTCCACATCCACAAATCACGAAGACTTTACATATTTTACAAAAATTACATCAAAACATGGGTTTTTAACCCCAAAACGGACCCATGGGACCCCATCCCAAAAGTCTCCCAACACAAAGATCATGACTCTCCCTTCGAGTTACTCGACTGGAACTTTGATCTTGCTGCAAAGATCTCCAACTCTAGCTGAACTAAAGCAGATTCGACAACACTCTGAGTGGCTTCCTACTTGACCTCTTCTACTAGCATCTCTGTAGTTGGTCCTTCTATAGTGGGCTTCAGTGTCTATTGCATTTGCTGCAAGCCCATAAGCTTCTCCTAAATGTTGGTCATGACCTGGCAAGATTTGTCTAACTAAGGTCCTAGGCTAGCCTTTAGCAAGGAATCCTTCTTCTAGTCTTATTCTACCTGCACAAGGAGCTGCTTCCCCTCCTACAACTTGGCTATGCATTGCACTGGATCAATTAAGCACATCGTTGCCTTGACTTTGTCATACTACTTTTGTAGCTCCCTGGCCTCTGTATTTAGCTTCTGTGGGTTTGGGTCTTCCTGCAAAGTAGTCACCCGTTACCTACTCAAATAATGTTGTGAAATCTGCAACTGTGGCATCTAGAGTGGCCAGTCCTTCCTTGATCGCAACTCCATGCTACTCCCATACCTTTGGCGGAGTCGAAGGATGCATCTTCAATTGCAGCTTGGTTATCTTCATGTTGAGTTCAAATTGAACTCGACTAACCTCATTTTTTTCCTCGCACACACCAACAACCAATTTTCTAACCTTTGCCTCTAGTTGTGAGTCCTCGAGAATATGGAGTTCAGGCATATTTCTGCATGCCTCTGTGACCGTTGGCTCCAATCGTGCATTGTGCACTTGGAGTGCCTCATTTTCTTCCAAAATCTGTGTCTTCTCAGTGAACAATTGTCTATTATTCACCTTGATCTGGCTAACAAAACTAAGTGCTTGCTATACCCAAAGGCAAAGCTCTCCCACAATTCCATGTAATAATTCATGCAATATCTCCAGTTGCATCACAGTAAGGTCCATGCCCATCTTCAGGATGCAATCAAGGAGGGCATCCAGTTCCTCAATCTCAGCATGTATTGAACTTGTAGCCAAGGGGAAGACTTGCACATCCATCATCATCTACAGAACTAGCTCCACACTAGTACTTTGTTCTTGTGTCAAACTTCTCACTATGCCACTCACTTTGCTGACATTTACTTGAAGTTTAGTTTTTTAGAGCAGCAACTCTTGAAGATCCTTCTAAAATCATCCTAGGGTCTGAATGTACTATTGTTCCAATTGCTACAGTACTTCTATGGAAACATCCCTGACTTTATCACTAACCTCATCCAAATCAGTTTCTATGAGTACCAAGGGCTCAATCTGTGTTTTCTGAGCCATCTACTTGTTCCTCAACCCAGCTTGTTGCTCTAGTTATTTACTTTTTACAAAGAAGGGGGTACACTACCCTTCCTCACCTCCATCACCTTGCCTTATTTCAATTTCTATTATTGTCGAAGGTGACTTGTTCTCTTTTGGCTCTCGCGCTGCTCCTGCTGTACCTTCTCCTTGGCAGTGCACTCCTCCTCGACCGGAGATTTTTTTGCAACATCTTTCTTCTTCTGTGTAGCCAAGTCCTGCGCAGCTTGCCCGGCTGCCTCCTTCCTTTTCTTTGTGGATACACTCTCTATACTTATGCTTAGCCGAATAGCTAATATGAAGGGGCATGCCACTCGGCTGGCCAACGCAACACTACCTCCTACACATCAAATTTATTTACCAAATAAGGCAGGTCATACCACTTCTGGGTGGGATCCTTTCATGCCTAGATATAGACCCACTGGAAGTCAGCCTTGAAAGATGCGTAGGCTGATATTTGTGTATAGAAGGTTGGAGACAACCTTGGGAGCTGGTTAACTACCATGCAGAGACTTGCTTCCACTAAGACCCAAAAAATCATCTCTGTGATATGTGCGGGGTCCTTCGTAGCCCATAGGGAGGGAGACTGCGCTACCTCGAGCAATTGTTCTTCCAAAGGAGGAAATTGGCCATCCTCCGGCAACTCCCATATAACCATAACAATAGATTTCAACAAACAACCATAATGGAATGACTTGGTCTCATCTTGCACCTCACGAAAATTCGCAAGGAACTCTTGGCATATGTATCTAGACCAATTGAATAGTACGCCATTCATGCGCTGAGCTACTAGAGATACGATGGGTGTTGGAACTTCATCTATGTCACACTTCATCATCACCTTTCCAACCAATATCTGCATGGCTAATTGAACTGTAGGGTCATTTATTGATAGGATAGAATACTCGTGCACCTTCTTAACAAGATTATAATCGTTTTTTATGCGCTAAGCTAGCTCCTTCTCTCTTGTCTTTCTGCCAAACTCCTTGGCTAGATTCAACCCTTCATGCGACAAGTGTGTAAGCCTATGAATGAACATGTCAGTGATGGGGATAGGCCTTATTAACCATAAACACTGATCATGTACCAGAGTGAGTAGTTGGTGTATGCAGGTTCTATTAATTGGGGTGTGGTGGTAATGTGGAACACAAAGCAAGTTGAGTAGCCTAGATTGCTCAACACTGCAAGCCCATTCCTCTATTTCTAGTGTTGTCACACCCATGCCTTCACAATATAATAATTTCATGAATTTATCTATTTCCAAGTTTGAAAACTTAGCTTGATCCTATAAATCCCAGTCCTCCATCTTTAGTAGCGGGACTTGCATGAGCCATAGACCTTCAAAGGGAACTTGCTCCAGTAGCAGGGGTGTGGAAATGAAAATGTTCTCAGAGTCTGGGTCTTTTGGAATCTTCACCTTTCCCTTCCTTGGAGGGATATATTGAGGGATATTTTTGATGGGCTCCACTCCCTCAACATCAATATCTTTAGCTCCCTAGCCTTCTTCTGCCTCCAAGTCTACAACCTTTTCTTTGCCTTTTGATCGCTGCTTGTCTTTCTTTTGTCCAAGTATCATAGTATGCTTCCTAAGGGAAGCACGTATCTGTACCATCTTATTCTACTTCTCCTTTGGCATGGATTGTTTTTTCCTTGGCGACCGCAGCCATAGCTTCAACACTGGATATTTCCGGGCCTGGGGCATTGGATATAGTGGCCTTTGCACTCAAATCTTCTATGGGGCTAGTGGTAGTCATCCTCTCCATAAATAGCTCACAGGATACAAGAGAAATGTCTACGTGGGTGAAGAACTCTTTCCAAAATGCTCGAGTCATAAGTAACATACAAAAAATTTCAGGAAAAGCTCCAAGTGTGCAAAGTGTTCTCTGTTGGACTAGCATGCATAATTTATGGGGTTTTTTGAATTCAAATCTAACTGCTCCCCCGAAATTTCAACTATTAATGTTGTTTTCGTGTCAGATATTCAAATATTATGACCTTAAATGCTATCATCCCGCTCCCCTTAATCGTCTTCTAGCTATCAAATCATGAATAGTGACTCCAACAGTCACTTTCCTATTGTGCTGCACGACACCTCCCTCCACAGCGAGACTTCGTATATTTCAACTTCAACATTTTCCATGCAACCCACTAACTACATAGTAATCCAACCCTTGAAATGTAGTTTATAGTCCTTCACTCCCTTGCAACTGCCTAGAGCATTAAGACTATCCTGCTGCCATATATTCATTGTGCAAGATCCCTTGTATATAGATTTAATCAGCTTCCATTCACTCTTCCTAGAAAAGGTTCTCCATTTAGCTTCACGAGCTAAAATATGCATATATTTGTAAATTCTTTGATAATGTATGGCCCTAGCCAATGTATCTAAAATTTCACCAGAAACTTAGCGAACTTACTATCATATAACAATACCAGGTCATTTACCTTGAACGTGCGAATCTTGATGTGTCATTTGTGATAGGCTTTTTCACATTCCTTATGTACTTTCTATTGGAATCTAACCAAGAATCGATCCTCTTCAAGCTCGATCAGCTGCACAAGCCATTCCTCCAAGGCTTCACGATCTACCATACATGTCAGAGCTCCTCTACGTAGACTAGGCATAATATACTCCATTGGCATCACAACTTCTACACCATAGGCCAACCTTAATGACATTTGTCCTATCATCTTCTTGCAAGTAGTCCTATACGCCCATATAACTGCAGGTACATGAACATCCCAATCATTTCACTGCACGTTCTAGATCTTCATCGATGCATTTTCGAAAACCTTGTTGAAGGTGTCAACAATTCATTTGCCTACAAGTGATATAGTGTAC
The DNA here is from genome assembly GCA_000404065.3 of Pinus taeda. Lineage (NCBI taxonomy): Eukaryota > Viridiplantae > Streptophyta > Pinopsida > Pinales > Pinaceae > Pinus > Pinus taeda. The sequence continues at coordinate 73,016 of APFE030025453.1, read as the reverse complement.
TTTTCAAATGATAGACCTAGAACACCTCTGTCAATGCACTGATTGTCTCATTCAGAAAGTGTGTACCACTATTACTCATTAACACCTTCGGGTAGCCAAATGTAGTTAAGACATATTCAAACAAAAACTTTGTTGTTTTAGCCCCTGTACAATCGTTAACTAGTTGTGCCTCTTCCCATCTGGTTAAATACTTCGTTGCAATGATGATGTAGCACACACCAATTTTCTTCCCTAGGGGCTGAATCAGCCCAATGAAATGAAATGCCCATTATATTAAATGGTTAGAAATATACTTGAGGATTCAGTGGTAACTCATCCCTCTGCGATGGTTTGCCAGTTCATTGACATGCATCACATGCCCTACGATGTGCTTTGGAATCCTTATGTAGCGTTGGACAACATAGACCTGTGTGAAAAATCTTCTATGTAGTCCCTTTGCCTATAGAGTGTCCTCCTGTAGCTCCTCCATGAGCTTCCACGAGAATGTTATTTCTCTCAAAATCTGGCACAAATATCCTGCTATCACTGAAAAGTCTGCTACATGCACTACTATCTCCTTCGTTTCCTGACTTGTATATGCTTCCGGTGATCCAGACTTAAATAGGAACACAATAAATTATAGAGATAACCATAAACAAAGAGATGCAACAGAAATAATACTTCATTTCATTAATATAGAATACTGAAATATGCTTACAAACAAAAATGGAAATAAACCAGCTAGGGTGATGGTAGTTTATCTCTGACAAGAGATGTGGCAGGTACATGCCTCTGAACTGTGCTACAATGAGGCTCAAAGGCCTACTTATTGTTGAGAAACAATGGAAAACCCTAAAAGTCCAAAAACCTAACCTTAGAAGGTGAAACGCCAAATTGTGGGCCCCATTTGTGTAAATTGGTACATCAAATTCTTGGGGTCGTAACTTTGGCAAAAGATCTCCATTTGACGCGCGCAATATCTCATTAGAAAGATCTATCTGAGAACTACAACTTTGTGAAGAGAAACATTAGTCCATGGACCCATGTTGCTCCCAGTTTTCCAAAAAATGTCGTTTAGGGCCTCAAAATGGCTCCAAAAGTTCAGAACCCGAAAATCTACTAAAAATAGTAAATTGTGCTACAATTAAGGAAACTAAAAAGTTGAGAGAAACAACAGTGGGGGTCCAAGTGGACTTGGCAAGTGGCCACCAATATCCACCTGGATCATTCCTCCCCCCTTAGGAAGAAATGGTCCCCATTGCATTGAGTTCCTCCAAGACATGAGGGAACTTCTGTTGAACTTGGTCCCTGGTGAGCCATTTTCCCTGGTGAAGGAGTTGGCCTACTTTGAAAACTCGATATAGTTGGATATTCTGTTGGTGAGTGTGCCTGATCTATGTGTCCATGATTCGATTAGTTGCAGCTTGTTCCATGCAATCAAAATCTAATTCTGTGGGTGTGAGCTTTTCTGCAATGTTGGATGTGTCTTGTAATGGTGGACAGTATGGCCGAAGGTGGTCCACATTGAACACTGCGTGCAGGCCAAGGAATGGGGGAATGCTGAGCGCAAATGCATTGTCTCCCATAGCCTTGGTAATGGTGTAATGACCATATCAGAGTGGTCTTAGTTTCAAATAGGCTCCAGTAAGGCGTTCCTTTTACAAATGCAACCAGACTTTGTCACCCACCTGAAACTTGTGTGGAACCCGATGTTGATCATGTTGCTGCTTGTACTTGGAATTTGATTACTCCATAATGTCATGGACCCGTTGGTGAATATGTTGGATGTTCTCAATGAAGCAGGTTGCCTTATCTGTTTTGGACTGGACATGAGCCGAATCTATGTGAGTAGTTGCAAATGGCATGGCCACATCAATGGGACATAGTGGCTGGAATCCCAAGCCCACCTGAAAAGGGTTGTGGCTATTCGAGCTGTGAAGAGCTTGGTTGTAACTGTGCTAAACATAGGGCAGGCTCTCATCCCATCTGTGTGGATGCTTTGAGTTGTACATGCATAGAATGTGTATAATCATCCTATTGACAACCTCTATCTGGCCATCAATTTGAGGATGGAAGGTTGTGGATTTAGTGAGTTTAGTGTCCAGCATCGACCAAAGACTGGACCGAAATGTACTGAGGAACTGGCTATCCTGACCTGAGATGATAGACTGTGGGATCCCAAAGTGTACCCACACTCGTTCAAAGAAGAGTTTAGTAGTGGCTTCTACTATGATATTCTTCTTGCAGGGTGCCATAATGGCCATCTTTGAGAACCTGTTGACGACCACAAAAACATAGTCATTTCCATGCTTAGTGGAAGGAAGGCCTAACATGTAATCTATGGAGATGGATTCCCAAGGTCGACTAGGGGTAGGCAACGGGGTATAGAGGCCTTGCTTCTTGATGGTTGGTTTGGAAATGGGGTGGGCAGTGCATGATTTGATGTACTTCTCGACATCCTTTCAAAGATTCGACCAATAGAAATACTTTTGTAGTAATGTCACCATTTTATCGACCCCGAAATACCCAACAACCCGACTGTAGTGTGCTTCCCAAATCATCTTGGCATGCTCGCTTAAAGGAACACAAAGGTGACCCAGGTGAAATAACAGGGCATCATGGAGATGAAAATATGGAGCATGCTGACCCTCCAAGAGTGTCTGGTATGTGTGCTCGAATTCTAGGTTGCTTTTGTAGAGAAGTGGCCAATCATAAGTCTCGTGCCCACAAGAGTTGATCACGGTGGTTAACACCATGATCGATGGTCGATTGACACAATCTGCAACATTATTAGTGCTGCCCTTATTATACTTGATATTCAAATGGAACTGTTGTAGGTATGTGGACCACTTCTAATGGCGATCATTCTGAAATTTCCCTTCAATCTGTATCAACTATAGGGGTCGGCGGTCTGTGTGGATGACCGTTTCCTTCCCCAAAATGTAATTCTTCCATTGTCATCAGGCCTGCACAATGGAATACATCTCTTTTTCATAATTTGGATACTTCCGGACTGTGTCTGAAAGTGTCTCAATGTGATATGCCACTGGATGCCCGTGTTGAGTAAGGACTGCCCCAATAGCATAGTTAGAGGCATCTATCTCAACCTCAAATGGTTGTTGCAAATCTAGTAATGCAAGCATTGGTGTCATGCAGAAGTGATATTTAAAATTTGTGAATGCCTTCTGTTGAGATTCAGACAAAAATAATTTTTCTTTCTCTCCTCCTTGGGTGACTTGACTCAAGGGCCAAGTGAGATGAGAAAATCCCAACACAAACCTATGGTAGAAGCTAGCAAGACCTAGAAAGGTACGGAGCTCTGCCAAAGTGGTTGGAGATGGCCAATCTTGAATGACTTGGATCTTGGTTGGATCCACATAAAGCCCCTATTCATCAATAATGTATCCCAGATACTGAACCTGGGTCATGCCAAAATTTCATTTCTCCAAATTGGCACATAACTTGTGTTGCTGCAATGTTTGGAGAACCTGTCGGATGTGGTGGAGGTGCTCTTCCCAACTCAGGTTGAATATTAGGATGTCATCCAAGTATAACACTACAAATGAGTTGGTGAATGACCACAAGATGTCATCCATTAGCCTCATGAAGGTTGCAGGAGCATTCGTCAATCCAAAAGGCATAACCAACCATTCAAAAAGGCCCTCCTTGGCTTTGAAGGAAGTATTCCACACGTCAGAGGGTTCAATCGGTACCTGGTGATATCCTGACTTTAGATCGATCTTGCTGAAATATTTTCCCCCTTCATTTGGTCCAAGAGGTCATCAATCTGTGAGATTGGGTACCTATTATGGACAGTGATCTTGTTCAGTTCCCGACAGTCAATACAGACTCTCCAAGTCCCATCCTTCTTCTGTACCAACACGAACAGGCTCCCACAGGGCAATGAACTTGGATGAATGTGACCTCTCTACAACAACTCTTAAATTTGCCTCTTGATTTCATTTTTCTCGAGAAAAAAGCACTGATAGATTTGTCCATTGGGCAGTGGCACACCTGGGGTCAAATCGATGGAGCGCTTGACTTGATAGTGCAGAGGAATCCCTACAAGGGAGGTGAATATGTCCTCGTACTCCTCCACGACCTTGTCCATTTGTATTTGTCATGTGGAGGGGCCCTATCTAGAGGTCGTGGCCATTGTCTTCTTCTTTCCTTGAGGACGTATCATTAGGAAAACAAATTTCACGGTTTTGGAAATGAGCTTACTGCATTGTTTTGCAGTAACCAAAGAGATGATAGTAGGCGGTGCTACCTCCGATATCCTAATGTATTTCCCAATGTAACAATAATAGCACAAGGCCTTGATTCATATACAACATGTCTCTTCCACAAGTATGGTTGTCCTAATAATACATCATAAACTTCAACAGGAGCAATGTCACACAATACCTCATCCGTGAAGGGCTTGATGCTGTATGGAAGGTGACATTGCTGGCTCATGCAAAGATGTTGTCCTTGGTGAAGCCACCTGATGGTGTATGGTTGTGGATGTGTTGTGGTCGGTAAGCCTGTTATAGACATTTTTGGGCACTTCAACGCCAATCATAAATGTCCATAAATTGGGGGCTCCTAAGTCCCTAAAAGTGTTGCTTCACTGCCTAAAGGAACAAGGTCAACTGATTACATCATCTCCCAGAAGTTCTCCATGAAAACTGCTCATAAATGGTCAAAACTGGACCATACTGAAAGCTCAATGCAGAGGGTGCGATGCATATCACCTTCCCAGTGTACAAGGTGCGATGCATACTGAATTGCTCCTCTGTAGGGTGTGATAGTTGCGAATGGACAAATGGCAGGGACAAAAATGAAAGATGGAAGATCATGGAATCTTCTAGAAGCTTCCCCTCTGACACTTGCTTCTCTGTTTTCAACCAGGCATGAGTAAGAGATCATCATTCTCCAAGTGGAAGCAGAAACTATCAGAGAGAGGACACTAATCAAGATCCCAGAAGATGACTCACCTCTCTATAATCATCTATATATGGATCCCTCATCACAGAGATCCAGAGGATGGAATTTTGTATCTTATAGAGAAGTGTTGTTGGTTTTCTGGTGTACATTCACAGTGTTGGGTGATCTAAGCTTTGCTTGAGGTGAAGAAGGGCTTCCTAGCTGGAGGATGATGCTGGGTCAGAGCATATGGTTGTAATCCTCTTGCTACTTTTCATCTTAATAAAGCTATTCTTGTTTTCTTCCATATTCTTGTGTACTTGTTTATATATGCATTTATATGGTTAACACACATCTAATCCTGTATTAGTTATTAATATAGATCTTTGTTTCTTCAATAGTAGTATGTTGTTGTGATTCCACAGGTTCTTTTTGAAGCTGGGCACGAAGAAGAAGCGGTGAAGCTCTATCAAGAAGGAGAGGAAATCAAGTGCAAGACTCAGGTTGGCCCTCTTGGTTCTCCTCTCATCTATTTTCATAAAAGGAAACAATAGTAGACTTTGATTGTTTGTTTCTAAGATAGCCACCCATCTTAGTGGGAATAGCAGTATCTGAGTGGACACTATTCCCAGAAACAAAATGGTGACTCCACTAGGGAGCGACTATATTACCTGTTAGCCTATCTATCCTTGTTTCTTTTATAAACATACAGACAGAGCCTGAAGTCAAGCCAGCTAGCCTTCGAACTACATTTGTTATACAAATGCAAAGTAGATCAATGCTGCTTGAGTCTATCTCCAGGTTTAGTTTATGAATTAAACAATAAATCTGCAAGCAATCTAATTGCCCTAAGTGGTGGCTCTAGTAACCTCTTAGATCACCCCTGTGTTTTACAAACACTAAAAATTACTTACTCGGCCTAGACACCTGAACTGAATTGCAAACTGTGAGTGAAAACCTATTTGAAGTCTCACACTGGTACCATCGCTCCCTGCCTTCAAGGCAGTCTGTATGCATCGCACTTCCCGAGTGCAGTAGGTGCATTGCATACTAGTTTCACTTTGTAACAGGTGTGATGGTCAGGGAGGGTTAACTTTACCCTCAGACTATGGTTTTTTCTCACTGTTTTCAGTCCTATTCAAGCGTTTTGTTGTTTGTAGTCAGTGTACTTCTACGAAAACCCCCTTCTCTTGCATTATTCTGCCTCCTTAGTGCAAAGAACTATAAATGTTTTTATGTATTGCGCGTCATTTTTAGTTCTCTTTTGCAAAAAGTAGCATAGTCGAACTCGTCTCTAGATCTGAAAGTGTTGTAGCTGTCATTTTCAGTTTTAGAAAACAATCCCATTATTCTTGATAGTCAATTATACAGTTACTATTGCATAGGATTTGAATTAGTAGTTTTAAAGTGTCGAAAAGCAATTTCCATTTCAAAATCGCAAAGTGTATCTCTTGCTTTCACTTCGTTTTGAAAAAGAATTTTGTTGAGTATTGTCGCTTTAAAAATAATTCAGATTTGCACATAGTTTTCTTAACATCATTCATACATTAAGAAGGTTAAAAACAAATACATGCATGTGCATTTGCATTTTGATTGCTTGGTTTGATTTAGGACTGTGCATTTAGCGTGTGCTCTATGCTCTGTGAAGAAACGATTCTTGACTTTCTTCCCTTAGTAGCTAGGATTTTCGTTGCTGAAAGAAGATTAAACGTTTGTTTATCATCGTATACTGCATTTTAGGAGTTATATACACATCATGTGGTGAACCTGAAAGGAAAATTCTTAAGCAATATCAACTTAAAATGAATTTAATGAATCTAACAATGCTTTGGAACTTAACGTGCAACATTTAGAGGTCTAGGCTAGAGATGTATTTCTGTGTCATAAAACCTGGTAACTGTTGTTTTCAGTGTTGGTTGGGTGATTCCTCCGCTTTGAGATGGCAAGTGCCAATACAGACTTTTGCTCCCACGTACCGTCGAGTATATATTGGGAGACCACAATAAGCTGCATCCTTTATCCTTACGAAGCCGTGTCTACCGCCATATCGATCGCAATGCACTGAACACAGCATTCGGGAAGATTGACTACCGAATCGTAAAAAGTATTCTACAATTTTGCGATTGGTTTGGTAATCGTCTCTACCTAGATCTCTTGAGAAGTCCATTTTGCTCCTTTTCAGACTCCTTAAAGGAAAAGGTCCTCTGAGAACTTATCACTTCAAGCTCAATAAAAATCGAAGGCGACTAGAGTCATCTTTTGTTTTTTCTCGACTCTTTAAAATTGAAAAAACAAGTTGTGTCAAAGCGTCTAAAATTCATTTTAATCGGAATAATGTCACAAATTCCCGTTGATCTTCAGGTTGAGAAAATGGAGTCTACCAACCAAGGATTTCCCCTTGGAGGAAATCCTAGTCCCTTCTCCTCTTGAGGAGATGTTGGCGCACCCCATATGGCCACTTTGTCACTTCCAGGATTGACAATTGGTTTGCCTGTCTGGCTCTTCTCTACCTCTGTCATTCAGAATCCCGTAATTCCTGAACAGTCAAAGAAACAACTAGACGACACTAGAGTTGCCTCCCAACCTTCTACTTCATCTGATTCTCCCTCTCCTCCTTCCTCTTCGCTTGATAAAACTGATAAAGCTAAAAATCAAGTCACTGAGAAGAAGAAGAAGTAGAAAGAGAAAAAGGAAAAGAAGAAAAAGGAACCAAAATCGAAAGGGGGCAACCAAGCATCATCTAGTGAAAATCCTCACACCGCACTGTCGAAACCTAAATCTCCTTGTGTCATTTGCAATGGAGACCACTATCACCGAGATTGTCCCTGCATCCCTCAGATCTTAAGGGACTGGTCTCCTTGTTTGCACAATCCGGTGGTGTCAACCTCTGATGATCATGTTGAATGCTCACCATCAACTAGTGAAAGTGAAGCACATGGATAGAAAAGGAATCCCATATTTCCTTGTAAGTTGTGTGAAGGCAATCATGCCGTCCACCGTTGTCCCTTCCTTAACGAGGCTAAAAGAGTTTTGGATGATCGTCCGGTTTCACTGCTACGACTTCCTCATGGACATAAAAAACTCTTGCAAAGTCCTCCACCAATTGAAAATCCGGCTGACCCACCATTGTGGTCGGTCGAAGTGTTTATCATTGAAAATGAACCCTCTGAATCCATACCAGACGAAAGTCAAAAGGTCAAGACGGCAGTTGACCCGGTCTTGCCTTCAGAGTGTTCATTTTCGAATGATACAGTCACTGAAGAGAAAGAGAATGACACCGTTCAAATTCTTTTCATCAACACAGACTTCGATGAACTTGGGGGCAATCCTCCCATTCCTTTATCACAGGAAGGAAGTTCATCAGAGTCATATCTGGCTGTCTATTCAGTCCCACCACCAAGCAACCTAGTCGTTTCCTTCGATTGGAATATAATAGGCAGACCCCGTTTACCAGCTAGTGTACCATTCAGAATCATTGTACAAGCTTACAGAATGGTTATGGTTGATACCATCATCGATGAAGGGGATTCTGTGAGTATCCTTTCCTCAACTGCTTGGAAAGTGCTTGGTTCGCCATCGCTTTTGCCTGAAATGAGAAACCTGACAAGCTTCGACAAAGGAACCAGTCTACCTTTAGGGATCCTTCCAAAAGTGCCCATTACTTTGAGAGGGAAAACCATTCACATGAATGTGATGGTAGTTCAAGGACCCTTGGATTATAATCTAATCCTTGGACGCGACTATATTTATTGCATGGGAGTCATCGTCTCCTCACTCTTTAGAGTAATGTGTTTTCCGCACGAAGGCAGAATGGTCAAGCTCATAGACCAAATGTCATTCCCCGGTTCACATATCACAAATAGTCAAATTCCATCCCTAAATGGTCTTTTCACGCAAGAAATGTCTCATCAATCTCTAGTCCGTCCACCTAATGAGCGCGAGTGATTCAGGAAGATGTGACTGAAACCCAGGGGGCAAGCACCCTGGTCTGTTTCGGTAGGAAAACCTTGGGTATAGAGTAGGTTTCCGAGAAGGATATATGACTAGTCTGACGACCCCGTCCTTACAGGAAAATGGGATCAGGCTGGAATAAGATACCTTCGTTAAATTTATGTGAGTGGAATGCGTCTGCACCATTCACCTTTGTCTGTTTCGATAGACATCGCCGAGGAAGCATTTTATCTGCTCAGCGGATAGAACTTTCTTGGTACCCTAGAAATTTTTCGCTATACTTGGCGGCATGCAAACCTTTCCGCATGCAAGTGAAGAGCGGCTATTTATTTCTTAAATTTGTAGGACCTCTAACCCTTTAAACCCGTAAGGCTAGTCGTTTCCTAACTTGCACAAAGAAAGGAGCCATGGAAAAGCTTGAGAGATGTAAGCGACTTCAAAATAGCATCTCGAATGAGACATTCTTATCATACGATTGGCGAGCAATGTTGTCGCAAAGTTCAAGCTCATTAAAAAATAAACCCTCCATTAGCAGTTTTAGCACATAGTTCAAGCTCGTTAAAAAGTAAACATAAGTCATTAGCAAATGTTTCCCCCAGTGTTTAAACTCACTAAAAAATGAACCAGTAGATAACCATTGTGAATGCCTTATAGCCAGCTTTTGAGCCTTGGTCGTGTTCTCGCCATCACCTCTAATCTGTTTTTAGCTGATCATTCACCCCCATATGATTGTTTACCCCTTCGAGGAACATCTGCGAAGAGTGATTCTGTTAGCCATCCTTGTGACACTGCCGTGATTGGAAAATTTCAAATCTTACCTGGAATCAGCTACTACCTGAAACCATCACTCGTTCCTCGAAAATGAGTCTTCTTTAAGCTCTTTTCACCTAACTCGTAAAATATGAAAAGATTGCCGAGCGTGGCCTCTCTGGCTTGTTAAAGTCATCGGAAGTGTTATCCCTCCTCTAGATTTTAATCTTTTTGGACCTGAGGGATTATTACACAAAAAGATCGAGCGTTTGTCTTGTTCGGCTTGTTAAAACTATTGAAAATTCATCCCTTTTGTATTATTTTACTCTTTTTTGGACTTAAGGGATTATATGATGAAAAAGAATCATTGGAGTCTCCTTTCTGTTCCTTTCAGACTCTCTAAAATTGAAAAGGATCGAGTTATCTTTGTCATTAAACTCGTTAAAACCTAATAGCAACAAACTCATCCAAATGGACGAGAACGAGTTTCACTGTTGCTAGACTCGCTAAAATATAGCGACAGGTTTGCCTGAGGGGCGGATTATAGAACAAGCATATGTTATCCTCAAGCTTGACAAAACTAAAGAGGTACTAGTCAGCAATGACTGGGGAAAATTGGGAAGAAAACTTGAAGAAACTTTATTGGTAGCATGTCACTCTTGAACATGACACTTTCTTTCTGCATCCATGCCGGGTTGGGTAGTTCTGTTCACTGGTCATCACCATTGGTCTGTCACACCATCCATATTTGGGGTTAAATCTACCAATCCATCTTCAGTGTCACTGATATGTTCAAGAGAAATCATTCAGACAATTCACCTGTGTCTCACCCTCTGCAATACATTCATGCTTCATTCCTTCATGACCGCCACCCTGAACCCTGTATCGTCAGTTTGTTTTCACCTCCAAAATCATTTGCTTCGTTCCATGTCGTTGATGTGGGATTCATTAAGGCCCTCCTTCGACTGGTCGCTTCTTTTCGAACATCAACTCATTATCCAAGAAGTTGACTTAGGAACAACCCTTTCAGTACTTTGAAGCTTGCATGCCTCAATGGCAAGTTTCTCACTTTCAGCGACAAGTTTACATCAATGGCCTTCGACCAAGAGATTTTATGTGGTGTTTGATGCCAAGTCCTTTTTCACACCACGCAAATTGTACTGTAGTACCTTGAGGGTCATTCTCATTATTAGTGATTCCTCTAGCACCTGTTAACAACTTACATCATTGGTTGGTAATCAGGCAATGTCTTTCCATGTTCGAATTTAGCACATTTCTCACATGGATCGATTTGTACTCCGAGTGAAGATTGAACAAGTTTTGAAGACCCAAGATCTAGTTTCATCCATCCGAGCTGTGATATATTCAGGAATATAAAAACATCGAGTGTACATCATTGCCGAACAGATGATCATCCAAATCAAAGGATGATGAGTTCATATCATTAGTCTGTCACACAGACGATTGTCTGTCCTATGTACATGAAAATGAATTTATAAACTTGAGCATGGGAATGCCCGCCTTAGCTAGATCGTGAAAAAATGTTGTCAAAATAATGTATTGTATTGTATCTTATTGTAGGTCACCTCCCGGCTTAGAAAAATTTCGGATCCTCATATTAAAGCATTTCACCCGACATTAGAAAGATTAAAGACCTCATGCTTTAGGGGGCAACTGTTATAGAAATTTTTGGGCACTTCAATCCCAATCATAAATGTCCATAAACTGAGGGCTCCTAAGTCCCTAAACTTGTTGCTTCACTGCCTAAAGGAACAAGGTCAACTGATTACATCATCTTCCAGAAGTTCTCCACTGAAAACTGCTCATAAATGGTCAAACCTGGACCATATTGAAAGCTCAATGCAGAGGGTGCGATGCATATCACCTTCCTAGTGTACAAGGTCCGATGCATACTGAATTTCTCCTCTATAGGGTGTGATGGTCGGGAATGGACAAATGGAAGGGACAAAAATGCGAGGTGGAAGATCATGGAATCTTCCAGATGCTTCCCCTCTGACACTTGCCTCTCTGTTTTCGACCAGGGATGAGTAAGAGATCATCATTCTCCAAGTGGAAGTAGAAACTATCAAAGAGAGGACACTAATCAAGATCCCAGAAGATGACTCACCTCTCTGTAATCATCTATATATGGATCCCTCATCACAGAGATCCAAAGGCTGGAATTTTGTATCTTATAGAGAAGTGGTGTTGGTTTTCTGGTGTACATTCATAGTGTTGGGTGATCTAAGCTTTGCTTGAGTTGAAGAAGGGCTTCCTAGCTGGAGGATGATGGTGGGTCAGAACATATGGTTGTAATCCTCTTGCTACATTTCATCTTAATAGAGCTATTCTTCTTTTCTTCCATATTCTTGTGTACTTGTTTATATATGCATTTATATGGTTAACGCACATCTGATCTTGTATTATTTATGAATATAGATCTTTGTTTCTTTGATAGTAGTATGTTGCTGTGATTCCACAGGTTCTTTTTGAAGCTGGGCACGAAGAAGAAGTAGTGAAGCTCTATCAAGAAGGAGAGGAAATCAAGCACAAGACTTAGGTTGGTCTTCTTGGTTCTCCTCTTTTCTATTTTCATAAAAGAAAACAATAGTGGTGTTTACTTGTTTGTTTCTAAGATAGCCACCCATCTTAGTGGGAATAGAAGTATTCGAGTGGACACTATTCCCAGAAACAAAGCCCAACTGCTGCACAAAATTTTTCGAAATGAGGTTCTTTTCGATGCCACTATCGACAATGAACTGTAGCAGGGATCCTTTTACCCACTTCTCGGAGTGGAAGAGATGCTCCTCCTCCCCTGGACCTTCTAGTTCCTCCTTCTATATCTTCGTGGTGACAATGGTGGCATTGGGCTCCACATCGATAATCTGCTTCCCTTTGTCATTCCCCTTGTCGGGTTTTGACTCAAAGTCAGAACATGCATCTAATTCTAAAACCTTTAGCTCGGCCACCAGTGACTGCTTGGCCTAACACTCACTTGTGTTGTGAGTGGAGCTCTTATGGAACTCACACCACTTTCCTGTGTCCCTTTTCGGCTTCACAGCACTGTTCTTTGCTTGCAACTTTGGCGGGTTGTCTTGGGTCGTCCCGCCTTGGCTTTGTCCTTTTTTTTGCAGTTTGGGGGCACCTTTCCCTTTCTTCGGATTTGTAGATCCAAAGTCTCGCTTCTTCTATTTAAAAATTTTCTTGACCTTAACAACATATCGGTATGTCGTGCCAAGTGAGGGGATATTCAGGAATTCTATTTCTTCGTAGATGTACTTTTGTAGGCAGCCATGGTATTTGAGTACCAAATGTTGTTCCAAATCTTTTATACCCAGCTTTGTGTGAAGGGTATGGAAAATATTGGTAAACTCCAGCACATCTTTGTCTCTTCCCTACTGTGGCATGTTCCACTTTATGTATTGATCCTCATAGCTTCTGACAAGGTAGTACTACTCCTTGATGGCATCCCGAAATGAATCCCAAGTGGGTGTGGCTGAAAATAGTGAGCCTGTACTTTCATCCTTCAGCTTGCAGTAAGTTTCCCACTAGTCCTAGACGTGTGAGGCTGCTTTGAGAAGAGTGAAAATAATCTTTTCCCGACTAGAAAAATCATGAACAGGAAAATAACCCTATAGCAGATTTAACCATTTATCTACAACATCTATGTCTATTTGACACTTGAAGACGAGGATTTCAAAATTAACTTGTATCTTAAAGGGCGTGGCATTTCCAGAGTAGTTGTTGGAAGCCGATACATTGCCTCTAGGTAGCCGCTAAAGGATCTAGGGAAAGTTGTCCGTCATCGCGTTCCTTTGTCACTCGAGGGCTTCTTCGAGCAATATTTTGATAGGATCTCTTACTCCCTTGTCTTTCTTTTCATCCACCATGGAAGGCCATCAGGATTTACGAGGCTGGTCTTGCAAAGGTTCGACCAGTTAAGCCCTAACTCCTTATATCCTGACCTCATTGGGGACATGCAAAGGAAAACAAAGAAGAAAAGCAAACCGCTCTGATACCACTGATTTGGATTTAAATAGGAACACAAAAAATTATAGAGATAACCATAAACACAAATATGTAGTGGAAATAATACTTCATTTCATTAATGTAAAATACTGAAATATTCTTACAAACAGAAATGGAAATAAACTAGCTAGGGTGTTGTTAGCTTTTCTCTTAGAAGAGATGTGGTTGCTACATGCCTCTGAACTATGTTGGAATGAGGCTCTAAGGCCTATTTATTTTTTAGAAACAATGGAAAACCCTAAACATCCAAAAACCTAACCCTAGAAGATGAAACACCAAATTCTGGGCCCCGTTTAGGTAAATTGGTACATCAACTTCCCGGGGTCATAACTTTGGCATATGTTCTTCATTTGACATGCACAATATCTCATTATAAAGATCTATCCAAGAACTACAACTTTGGGTAGAGAAACATTAGTCCATGCACCCATGTTGCTCCCATTTTTCCCAAAACAAATGTCGTTTAGGGCCTCAAAAGGGCTCCGGAAGTTCAGGACCCGAAAAACTGCTAAAAATAGTAAATTGTGCTACAATTAAGGAAATTGAAAAGCTGAGAGAAACAATGGTGGGGTCCAAGTGGACTTGGCAGGTGGCCACCAATATCCACCTAGATCATCCAGTGTCATCCCCATAGTAAAAAAGAGAATAATATCTACAAAATGAGTGTTCGCTATGTGAACCATGAAGAGCTGCACATCTGGCAACCCTTCCTCCAAATTAGTATGTTCCTCTCCTATTTTGATCCATAACATATGGTCAGGTCCTACATTCAACCTCTCTAGCTTCACAATGAGCTCAAGTCATTCTCTTGGAATAACAACAACCATTGGCAGATCTTTCCCCCCAAGACAGGGTTATTGACTAAGTATTTTAGTGTAGAATGCTTTGTCTACATCTTGAAATGTCCACCCAATAGATAGTGCCTAAAATTTTGAAGTGCGTACACGATAGCCAATCCTTCACACTATGTCGTTCCATAATTCTTTTTGGCCTTCGATAATTTCTTACCTGTGAAGTCTATAGGATGGTCCATCTCTCCTTCACCAACCTGTGTTAGCACTGCACCCAGCCCAATGCAAGAAGCATCGACATGTACATGGAATTCCTTCTTCTAAACAAGGAAGACCAAGATCGGTGTGATGACCTTATTCTGTTTCCACACATCTAAACTGCACTGAAATTCTTCATGCCAACAGAATGTAGTGTCCTTCTTCAACAGTTTCTCCATGGGCGTGGTAATTTGAGCATAAGCCTTGATGAACTTCCTATAATATCATGTATGTCCTAACATTGCACACAACAACTTAATGCTTCTTGGGGCCTCCAAATTTACTATCACTACAATATTTGCAGGGATCACCATCAATCCTTGCTTGCATACCACATGGCCCAGCAAAATCCCAAAGGGAACATAGAATAATCACTTCTTCAAATTCAGCGTGATCGGGTATCTATGACACGTATCCAACATCAAGTGCAAACTTTCTACATGGAATTTCACTAAACCGAACACCATCTAGCCATCAAAGTATACCTTCAAGAACTTATGGATCAACTCCTTGATTTTCGCGATGACTACACGAGAAAATATTACAACCGTATTCTTGAGCCCAAATGACATCACAGTGTATTGAAAACAACCCCATTTCATCACAAAGGTTGTTTTGTTGCTATCCTCTGGTGTAATCTTGATCTAATGGTACCCAGAAAATCATCAGTGAACAAGTAGGCCTCCTGCCTCCTAACATTGTCTAATACATTGTCTGTAAACAACGTTAGGAATGGGTAATGGACACAGGAATCATTAAGCATCCTTAGATCTACACAAATACTAATTTCATCCCTTTGTTTCTTCTCCTCTACTACCATGGGGCTCACCCAATCAGACTCCTCCACTGGTTTTATGATGCCTGCTACCAACATCTTATACAACTCCAAGCAAACCCTTTCCTTATACTTAGGATTCAGGAGATACGGCCTCTGCTTAATAGGCTTCACATCTGGCTTTAGAGTGATTTTCATAATGCCCAAGTCACCTATTATGCCATTCAAGTCTAAAAACTCAGTAGGGAACAGATCCTGATATTCGTAGAGTAACTCAGTAACATTATCCACAGTAACATCGTCCCAGTAATCTCCAACCTTTGAAAATTTTTGGTTTCACTTCAATACTAATGTTGATTTTCTTAGTTTTCAATTGTGCAGTGATGTCCGGGTTCTTTATTTGCGGACCTTCGACCTCATAATGCCCTTCTACATTAGGAATGTTGATATTTCTTAGATTGTCATCCTCCCCTTCATTTGTCACATTATAACATTCCAGTGCATGGTGCGTGTCTAGTCAATTTAACGTCTTAAATTGCTCTACATAAATTATCAATCCGAGTATCGTAAACTGATGAAGTGTGGTGCACTATATGTGCTTAGTTAACCTTTATCTTACTTCGTTGTTTTATAGTTTATGTTGTTTTTGGGGTTTTGTTCTTGTTGGTTTTCTAATGACTATGAGATCAAGTATCCTTGCTGCTTCAGTAAAAGGACAAGATGATTCTATCATGTCATTAGTTCAATCAAGATAAAATGCAATAACCAAACAATGAGCTAGTGACTATGAGACCCAGTATCCTTGCTGCTTCAGCAAAAGGACAAGATGATTCTAACAGGTCATTAGTCATTAAAAGGCTATGTGCATCACTAACCTACAATCAACTTGAAAGCAATTTATGTACAGCTAATATACATAAGCATAACAAAATTAAATGACAACTATACAAGGCAGGGGCCCCTCTGCCACCTATGAAATCAAAGAAAAATTGAACACACTTGCATGAATTAAAATTGCATGAATGAAAAATCTAATCTATCAAACTTGAAAGTAATCAAATCAAATCAAAGCAATATTTACAAAATGAAATCTACTCTACCTTACATTCTACAAAGCAATATTTACAAAATGAAATCTACTCTACCTTACATTCTAATGTGCTCCATGATATCTACTTCACATCTCCTTCCATGTTGAGAACATCAAAGCTTTATTCAAATTATTCAAAAGTACAAAGTACAACAAAGTTTTCCAATGCTTTCAAAAGCGATCAAGGAAGAACTACAATCTTAAGAACTAGGGACTAAAAAGACTAAATAATGAAGGAGAGAGATCTCCTATTTATACAAAAAGATGGGAGCCATCTCATTAATGATAATCCATGAATCTCTCCCTCTACCTCTAGAGTCCTAATCAAAATAGGAACTGATAAGACACATGTATTTTTAGAGTTACAATACAATTAGGAGATGTGACACATATCCTCATAATCCCATGATTCTTTCCACTCAAATTCGAATTTGGCTTTAGAGTGCCACATAAGGGTCTTCTAGAAGCCTCCTTTCAACCTACACATGTCAACAATCTCAACCCATTGGTTAGGTATAAGCTTATGCACATTATTTCCTAATTTTTAACCAAAAATTCACTTAAAAGGCTTAGAATTAATAAAGATTGGAAAAACATAAATGTGGCCCAATGATAATGAAAGTGGGATGAATGTGGTGACATAGTAGTGAAATGGAGGTGATATATTGGACATAATAGTGAAAGTGTAATGGAAATGAATGACATTTTCAAGACTCAACATACCCCCAAACTGAAGCTATTGCATGTCCTCATGCAATATATATTACATTAACTCTTTTGATCCTTGAGCTTTGGCTTAACTTTGCATGATATCATTTGATAACTTCATATTTCTGCAGAGTGTTTTACTTGAGTTGCAACATGGTTGGTTCTTGTGTTACAACAATTTTTTTGTTTGTTGCCTCATATTTTGATCTTTGAACTTTGCATAATGATATTTTGATTATTGTTTCAAAGTATATCTTTATTGGATTTCATGATGGTTGGTTCTTGTGTGACAACCATGCTTTTGTTTGTATCCAATTTATCCTTTAAGCACTTTTTTTGTTTTTTGAAAAGCCATTGTATGCTCATAATAACAATGTAATAGTTAATATCTGTTGGAAGTATGTGAGCT
>APFE030025453.1:0-29012 GCA_000404065.3 Pinus taeda | reverse complement strand
CTTATGCACATTATTTCCTAATTTTTAACCACAAATTCACTTAAAAGGCTTAGAATTAATAAAGATTGGAAAAACATAAATGTGGCCCAATGATAATGAAAGTGGGATGAATGTGGTGACATAGTAGTTAAATGGAGGTGATATAATGGAAATAATAGTGAAAGTGTAATGGAAATGAATGACTCAACAGTGCGGTTAGGTGCTCCAATCTGGTTGGACCCATTCTAGAGATTCTTGCGGTATTATGAAGATCATTGCCTTAACCTCTTGCAGGGCTTAATCAGTGCTCTCAAACACATATTCAAAACTAAAGGTCATTAAGAATCCTTCCCTCAATATATCCGACTCCATTGTGCCATGGCGGAGCTCTGTCTCCAAATACCAATTCATGGGGTTTGTGTCTAAAGTATGGAAAACAAGTGTACCCACTATGATTGTGGCTCTGTTCCATAATATTTAGTCCACTTCACTAGGTAATCACGTAAATAATCCCTCCCATCATATTTCTCTTTCTATCGAAGGTTAGTTCAACCAAACTACAATCTCATCATTCTTCTATAATCTCGCCATCCATCAAAGTTATCCTTGTGCATACCCCACCATCATGTGGGTGTAGCGTGTAGTGCCAGATCTAACTCTTGGAAGTGGTGATTCTCAGGGATTTCACACTAAAATGCATCCAAAAACTTATCCACTTCAGTTAAACCATTATAATAAGTTAAATTTGTTACCTCTGACGAAACGCAACACAATGATTTAGTCATCATATTGTAGTGCAGTGTAGATACTTCATGAAACTGATTCTGCTAATGGTCAAACTCTTCATCTGAATTAAAGGTGTAGGAACTCTCCTAGTCCCATCAAATCTACCCATATTCTGTTGGATTGATCTAGTTAGGTGATTTAGATGTCTATTAAATCCCTATTATTTAATTGTCAACCCGAGGGTTTCGTAGAACTTACAAGCAAACCAAAATATATGGGACCTCAAATGCAACTATAATAAGCTTTAGAAGATAAGTTATGGAAACTAAAGGGAATGAAATCATAAGCTAATTAGAAGTGCATATTACAAATATAAAATTTAACTAAGTAATTTCTAATTCATTATGTAATAAGCAGGAGAAGTGGCTCGTAACTTAGGAGAACCAGATTTGTCCTTCTTCTAGAATACTACTTCATGAACAGAAATAAAAGACCACTAATGGACAATAGCTTAAGATGCATAAAAAAATAATAGAAGAGATTCCTAACTAAGGAGGTCCTTGTTGTTCTTTATTACAAATTCATTCATCATTGATGCCATTGTTGGAAAACTGGATATTCAGAAAATCACTTGAAGCTAGAAAAAGAGAATGAATTTCAATTATTACTCATATCAAATGGAAGAGAGTCTAACTTAGACCCTTGTTTTTCATTTAGTATGCTGATAAGATTTAAACTAGAATTCATTCATTAATATTGAAAAATATTCAAACATATAAGTAATCAAATGAAAATAAAATCTATAATGAAATAAAATGTTTCGTTGATCCTTTTAGAGTGAGCGCAATTCTCTTAAGAACAAAGTGACAAACTATTCCATAAATTCATATTCTACATTAAGACAATTTATATTTATAATTGTAGAAATAAAACTTTATTTTATTCCATCATAAGTTAAGATACATGCTCCAAGAGTCCTCTCTTGGAATGGAGAAGGTACTCGTATTTATACAAAAGCATAAGAAACTAGCTCATTACTGGAGATCCACTAATCCCTCCTAGTTCCACAAATCATTCATATGGTTACAACCAATATGTGACACATATTCCTGTTGGGCAAGGGAGGCCCCGCGTAACAGTTTTAGGGCTTAAAGCCCACAATTTTGGGTAAAAGAATTGTAAAAGCTCTGCGAAGTGCGAGTTGTAACGAGTCAAATCAAAGGGTTGTCCACCCAAAAATAATGTAAAGATAATATATAATATATTGGCGATGTATAAATAGATCGAGGCTCTAAGGGTAGAGAGTAGTTTTTATTGTTTTGGATTAGATCTAAGGTACTATGGGTTTTTGAATACTATAGTTGGTTCTGAGTCTGTAAGTCTGAGTCGTGGGTTGTAGTAGGAGATATAACCTCTACAGCTGTGTGCGCAGAGGCCTAGTAGAGTCTGCAGCTGTGTGCGCGAACCCCTGTAGATGAATGTGCAGGGTGAAAGTGAATGTACTAGAACAAAAGTTAATAAGATAAAGTTGTTTTTGAAATATTGTGCCTTTACTTGGAGATCTAGATGTTTGATGCTTTTGTTTATGTTTATGCATGATTTATGGTTGCACGCACTAATTAAAGAGAGTAAATAAGTAAACAAGAGACACTAAACTAAGTCAGATCTATAATACTTCCAAATGGGTTAGGTCGTGCATCATCGTGCTCTAAACTGGGCTATGTGAGGGTTAGACTACTGCGAGGAATAGCGTAAGTATGCAAGGCTGGTTTGTGACCGCTCCAGACTCATCATGACATCCCTAGGGTGCGGAAACCTGGTTCCAGCACCCTCCCATACTACCTCAGGTGAGACCTCATTTCGCGCTCTGTGGACTATTATCGAAAGGGATGGTAGTGTCGGGATTTGTTTGGCTAAAACACTTCTAAACCTGGGTCAGGCCCCATCAAACCAACAAATGGTTCTGTTGCTGGGGCCGAGATCTGCTTAAGGGATGTCTGATGTCGTAACACTGGAACCCTACAAAGAAGGAAATTGAAGAGTGTTTAGATCGGAAGCTTCACAAATTTATGGTAAAATAAAACAAAACTCCACAGATATCCAAGAAGAGGTGGCTAGATCGCTACGTATATACGGAGATCCACGAGATCTTCTTCGTGACTTTTTCTTCTGAAATATATGCATCGATCACAAGACTAGAGAATAGCCAAGGAAGGTGTAAGATCGATCAACTGATTGTGTGGACTCCGGAGTTAGTGCGCAGGCTAGAGGAATCAAAAGATAATATCGTGCAGGTTGAAGACCATTGGCTCAATTAGATAATAGGAGGGTTTGTCACTGAATTTGCAATAGACACAATTGCCAGCTACAACGAAGCAGAAAGATGTTTTCTCAAGGGACCATGAGGTAAGTTCATTAAATCATTGAATACCTAGATTAAAATGATGTTATGTTAAAAAAGGGTTATGCGAATCCATTGATGTCTGGGATAACGTGGAGTGGAAAAAGCTACCAAGGGATCGAAGGATTAGAAGACAATCCCCTGATTTCAATTTTGCAAGAAAGTGAGGAGGAGCTCGCTGGGTTCTCCCCAAGAAGTTCGGTCCAGTTGATAAAGCAGTGCATTTCTTAGTTACCAACCCCATCCATGCCATCACCCACTTCACCTACATCCTCCCCATCTTCATCCACCCCACATCCAACACCCCCAAGGGTTAGTATGGCAAGTGTAATCAAGTTGCCCATATTTAGAGGGGTAGGAAATAAGGAACCATATCAGTTCTAGTTCATGGTAAAGGAAGTATGGGAAGCCCAAGGAGTTATGGATGATAACATTAAAAAGGATACATTGGTGAGCATGCTGCAGGATCACATGTTGACATGGTATATCAAGCACTCTAGCGATCACCCAAATGCTGGAATAACGGAGATCTAGGATGCATTGAACAAACAATTTAGCCCGTCAAAATCAAAGACACAGTCGATCATCAGATTCAAGGAGATCGTGATGTTTCCAGGCAAGACCCCCTGGGATCTGGATCACTGCCTGAAGAATATGATCCATGAGGCTAATATGGCACTTTCAGATGCACAACACCGTGCCTAGTTTGTGGCATTCCTAACACCGCACCTAAGGAAGGCACTATCACAAAAAAATATCTCAACCCAGGCTGAAGCATTGGAGATAGTGATGAGGTTGCATGAAACTCCAATACAAGGTCCTAGGTTGGGAGTTCAACAAATCCATGCATAACTCTAGAACCTATGCTTGGAGATGTAGAGCCTAAAGAAAAATAGGGCATAGCCATTGGAGGCACACGAAGAAGTGTGGCGTATAAAATGTAAAGGTCAAGGTCATGACAAGGATCAATGCCTTGTATTCACGAACTATTTGGAAAAAGGGGAACCAATGCTGTTGAGGCCAGAGGCACAGGCAGGGCCAAGTTTGGCACCCATGCTCTGGTGCGCGATTTGTCAAGTGGGGGGAAAGCACACAACAAACAATTGTCATTTGTTGCAGAACTATACACAGGGACCTTAGCAATTGTTTTGTAAGTTCTGCAGTTCAATAGGACATGATGAGCATACTTGTCGTAGCTATGAACTAATGATGGATAGGACTCTGGCATACAAGATGCAAATTGAGACGTGAGGTCTCGACCCTGCTGCAGGAATGGTGCGAGGTGGATTTCAAGGGCACGGATGAGGACGAGGAGGAATAGGGCCAGGAAGAGGCCGAGGATAGTTAATTTTCTACAATTATGGTAGACTAGATCACTACGCACGTGATTGTACTAAGCCAACAAGAATGTATTGCTCCTACTTCCAGCAGTTTGATCATGAACTGGTGGATTGTCCTATGCTGATAACACAAATTCTTGAGAAAGGGGTACTCCAGACTCCTCAGACTCAGAACATCTAGATGAAGAAATCTGAACCTCGCGATGAAGACCCCAATGTGAACATGATGCTCAGAAGCGATGTGACCATAGGGGAAGACAAGGGGAAGCAACATGAGGAAGATACATGGGTACGCAGGGCTCCTACAAATGAACCTGAGTTCAATTTGCAACGCGTGAAAGAGACATTTATGGAAGCTAAAAAGAGCTTCATGAAAGCCTCCACTTCATGTGGTAAGGACCAACCAGAGTCGGGGATGGATCCTTCTACGCTTACCACCTTTCTTGAGACCTGCATGAAGTTGTTGTGTGATAATAAGGTAGTTAAAGGGTTATAAGAGTTGATAACATGATGCACAGGACCGAGTGAACCCCACATAGTCTGGATGTTGGGAAAACATGCCTTGCTCATAGGGAGAGAGATGAGACTAACAATTCAAATTGGTGATTATGAAATGGATCAGGTGATCATGGACCTGGGATCAGACACGAATGTATTACCTAAGCAAACCTAGGAACGCATGGGTAGGCCCACATTGCAATGGTCTCCTATTCAATTACAAATGGCGAACCAACAAAAGATCATGTCCATGGGATGATTACAAGGAGTGACAATGGATATTGAGGGTGCGAGCACCCAAATTAATTTTGGAGTGATATAAATTGTCAACAACAACAACTCTTATCCCACGCTCTTAGGAATTGACTGGGTGACAACTATGAATGGAGTCATCAATCTGAAGAAGAGGAAGACGATATTTGAAAAGAAGTCCCTTCACATATTAGTTCCGCTAGATCTGGCCAAACGTGTACGCTACACCAAACATGTACACCACGACGACAGTGAAAATGAACTGGATTGAATTTACTAGATAACGACACAAGATTAGGATCGAATGAACTTGACAGCAAAAGGTAGAATATCATGGGAACGCGACAATTCCTATACTTCGGATTCAGACGAGGAGATAGAACACTAGCAGAATAGGTTTCACAAGGTAACAACACTGAGCTGAAACATGATGATTACATCACTGCGGTGCATGACATCTGAAGCAAGGGAAATGTCACCATATGACGGGGTAACAGGACTGAAGAAATTCTTAGAAAATTCTGAAAGATTGGTACCGGAATAGTAGTGTTATGATTCAATGAAAGGGGTGTTGCATATGATACCCACACAATGGTGTACTACACACAAGAGGACTATGGTGAACTAGCGCCGGTGTGGAATACAAATGTGCTTACAGTTTTGACAGCCCCAGCATCGCACAAGAGCCGAGCAGTTAGAACGAAGCAATCCACATGCCCACTTGGGGCGATGGGTGTGGTTGGGTATTGTGCAAGTGCATCCTAGACTAAGAATAGAACATCAGAACTTGACGTGGCAGTAGGAGGAGCGACCAACTGTCCACGTCAGAACCACCACAAAGTTATGTGTAGTCATGAACAGGGTACATCAGACAAGACGAACCAACACTTGGTGTGCAAAAACAACCCCAATACACCAGGAAGAGAGGAAATTAGAAGAATAACATAGAATACCTAGGTCATAGCTTCTGTAGTTAGGGTAGGATTTGAAGAATAGGGTAGAGAAATTAAGAAGTTACAGGAAGCCATTCGAAAAGGGAGATTAAAGCTTCGCAAAATTGATAAAGATTGGGCACGACTGAGGAAGAAAAGCCTGACATTGGATGAAGAAATATGCAAGCTAGACACTGAAGACAGGAAACCAGGCCATGAGAAACTAAGCATGATGGGGCCCAGTCTATCTAGCCCTACTACTACATTAAAAGAATTTGCGCCTCTGCTAACTTGGCCACGACCGCACCTTACTAGGAAAGGGAACATACCATACAAAGATGAACGCAACTCACTAATGGATGCAAGGGTATCTGAATGGTTCCCATGGCTCGAGCTAGCAGGGAAATTGAAGCTTCATACCAAGGGTGTGAACACTTGACTATCTGTGGGAAGCATAGTCTCAGTGCTTCAAGAAGTTGAATGGAGGTGCAAGACTATAAACAAGCCTACATGAGAACTGCACGACAAGACGGTTCCGCACAAGAATAGTAGGTCACAAGGATCACGGTCGCACATCTAGGACTACGATGTTGCATGGGTAGGCTAGGAAGTGACCGTTGATGTTACTATTCATGACAAGAGGTCAAATTTAAGGCAAAAAGGAGCAAACAGCAGGCCATTAAGATAGGAATTAAAAGAGCTAGATTCGGGGAGATATGCTGCCAAAAAGATATTAATGACTGAGAAATGGAGGGAAGGATCAAATTCGAATTCAACATGTACTATAAAATTATTTAGGGTAGCCTTGAAGCAACACTTGGTTGGTTGAAATCTAAGATGGTACAGAGCATTGAGCACCAAGCTACCCTACCATCTGTGAATGCACAATCTAGTATAGACCCGATGACGGCTGCTCGAACCAGAGTCTGATTCATGGAAGTTAACCCAGAACCCGAGGTGGCCAAGGAGGACCCTAGAGAGACAATAGATGCACCAGAGGTTTCAAAGTCCCTACACATGCTACGACCATAGAAAAACAAGCACCCCATGGGGCCGGTCTAAGTATCACCCCTGAACCCATGTTTTGCTAAACTGTCAATGATAGAGAAGGGAAAATCTATCACCGTTGAAACATAAGAGGAGGAGGAAGAATTGCAAGCCCTAATTGCCCAAATTGAAGCACATGATGATGAGGCGAAGATTGCTTCCCAGGTTCCTTCGGCACTAACATTACTCCCCTACATCCCCCGATGGCAAGGGACAACCAAGATACCAAAACACTTTTGAACCTAGGTCAGGCCCCATCAAGCCAAAAATTCCCTTATCCATGATTTTTCTCCATGAGATATGATTGACCCTATCCAAAATCTCCTTCAAATCTCCAAGAGGATTCGAACTTGAGTCTTGGAGGCCACATAAGGGTGTCTTGGAACCTTCCAAATCACCTACACATGTCACCAAGCTCATTCCACCTTTAGGTATAAGAAAATACATATTATTTTTCTAAACTTTAATCATAAGTTCACTTTAAATAAATAACTTTGGAAAATGAAAATATGAACCCACATGGTAATGGAAATATGATGATAATGTGATGAAATGAGGTGACAAAATGAGGATAAAGCTGAAAATGGAGTGAAAATGTATGCTAATTTGGCGGCCCAACAATATCCCACTCCATTGTGCCATGGTGGAGCTCCGTCTCCAAATACCAATTCATGGGGATTGTGTCTAAAGTATGGCAAAATAAGTTTACCCACTACGACTGTGGATCTATTCCTTAAGATTTAGTCCACTTCGCTAGGTGATCATGTGGATCATCCCACCCATCATGTTTCTCCATCAATCGAAGGTTAGGTCGACCAAACCGCAATCTCATCATTCTTCTATAATCTCACCATCCATCAAATCTATCCTTATGCATACCCCCACCATCGTGTGGGAGTAGCACGCAGTGCTAGATCCAATGCTTAGAAGTGGTGATGTTGAGGGACTTCACACTAAAATGCATCCAAAAACTTATCCATGTTAGTTAAACCATTATAATAAGGTAAATTTCTTACCTCTGATGAAACACAATGCAATGATTTAGTCATCATATTGCAGCACAGTGTAGATATGTCATGCAATCGATTCTTCCAATGTTCGAACTCTTCATCTAAATTAGAGGTGCAAGAGCTCTCTTGGTCCCATGCAATATGGCCATCTTTTGTTGGATTGATATAGTCTTGATCTCGCGCTGTGAGTTTATAGATTTGATGCAAGTCAAATTCAATTTCCTCATAATCGTGGACCCATTCATTGTAGCGTGGTCCTTCTACAGGGTCCAATGGCACTACAACTCGGAGAAATTTCTTTTCAAATGACATTGTCCTCTTCTTCAAATTGATGACTCCATTCATGTCAATGGCCCAGTCAATTCTGAGGAGTGCAGGGTTTGGATTACTATCATCAGTGATCTCTATTACTTCAAAATCATCCAACGTGCCCGTACCTTCTATATCGACTGTTACTCCATGTAGTCGTCCCATAGGGATGATCTTCTATTGGTTTTCCATTCTAATCTAGATCGGAGACGACTGTAGTGTGGGCCTCCTCATTCTCTCCTAGGTTTGTTTTGGTAAATGTTTGCATCTGACCCCAGATCCAAGATAACTTGGTCCATCTTGTAATCTCCTATCTGCTCTGTGAGCCTCATCTCACACCCTATTCTAGCCTTATGCTTGCCAATTTTTATTACTACATGGTGTCCATCAACGACATTTTCTTTTTTGGTGCATTTTTTTATTAACTCCTCTAGACCTTTCATAGTTTTTTTATTGTGCAACATCTTCATGTAGGTCTCCAAGAATGTGGTAAGCACAAAGGGATCAATCTTTGTACTCGCGTTGGTTTCTGGTACTTTGTTCTGGCTTCCTAAGGTAGAGGCCCTAGTGAAGCTTTTCTTGGCTTCCATAAAACTTTCCTTAGCACGCACCAAATCAAAAACAACTTCTTTTTTTGGGTCCTTGCAGACCCACCCATCCTATTCAGACTATTTTCCCTTATCATCGTGAGTCGTTATTCCACTTGTCAGCACTATATTCACATTTTGATCTTCTTCAAGGGGCTCAAATCTCATCATTTGTAAGTTCTATGTAGGTTCCTTAGGTTGCGCCTTTTTCTCCTGCATCTTAGCTATCAACACAGGGAATTTTTCTATAGTGTGGTCAAACTGGCTGCAGTATTGACATGACAGATGTGTTTGATTCTGACACTCCCATCCCCAGTGCCCTGGTGTCGGGCGATTATGGTAAATAACTTGTTCATGACCTCTACTAGGTCCTCCTCCTCCTCATCCCCATCCTCTTCCTTGATAACCTTCACGCGCTCCTCTTGCGCCCTGACATGGATGCCAAGTTTCCTCTTGCATCTGATACGTAGCCATCCTTTCCATCATCAGTTCATAGTTGCAACAGTGGTGCTCGTCATGGTCTACAGATTTACAGAAGTCACAGAATAACTCTTGTGGTGTCTGAATGAATTTTTGAAGCAAATGGCAATTATTTGTTGTGTTTTTTCCAACCACCTGACAAATAGTGCACCATAGCAAGGCCCCCATGCTCGGTCCTATTGGAGCTTCTATACTTAGGGGAATTGGTGCCCCTCCTATGACATAGTTTGCAAATAAGGGACAATGGTCTTTATTATGCCCTTGGCTCTTACACTTTAGGCACTAGACTTCCTCGCGCACCTATGGCTTAGCCTGCTTATATTTTTTTAGGCTCTGCAATTCTAAGCATAGGCTCTTTAACTGAGAATGTATTTGTTGTACTCCCATGGTCACATCTGGCATAGGCATTGCATGCAACCTCATCATGATTTATAGGGCTTCTACCTAAGTTCCTATCTTCTACTACAACAAAGAAATCCTCAGGTGGGATAGAAGCAAAGCTATAAACCACTCAAAGTGTTAACCATCTGTGAGCTACACATTAGCTTCGAGGATCACACATTTCAACCTTTGATCTAACTCCCAAGGTGTCTCATTAACCCTCATGATCTCCTTAAATCCAACTACTCACTCCAAGTCATAATTAGGCTTACTAAACTCTCTTTTAGAGAAACCTTAGTCTCTCATAGTGTTTCCATACGATGATCATAACAATACTTAATATACCATGTCAATGTATGATCCTGTAGAGAAGTAACTAACTATGCTTTCTTTATATTGTCACCAATAATCTGTTGCACTATCCACACAACATTCACAACAAACCAAAACTAGTCTTATTCGCTTAGTGGGTCTTTACCAAGGTTGAGAGTTAATTGTGCCAGACAAAACCCTAAAGTACTAACCCTTTCGAAAACAACCTATGTAGCGTAGGCTGCACTCTCACCCAAAGAAGTATGGGTGGATGTTGGAACCAAGTTTCCACATTGAGAGATCAATTTGATGTCTTTTAGTGCCCTAAATCTTCCTTCGTGTGGATCTATAAGCTCCTACGTCTTGGTACTCCAACTCCACTTAACATTCCTCAGAACTTCACGAAGGTCCACGATCGGTCTTTGTGGAACCTTAATAGTTTGTTTATCCACTTATGCGCATCATAGAACTACTCTAGACTAGGGTTCACATCGATAATCTTGTGTTATTATTATACATTATATAATTTATCAAAGTCTCCGCGTAGTTACGTAAACATGCTTGCAAACATCATCTAATAGTTATTCAATAGATTCGTGCATTATTAGAAAAATATTTCATAAATAAATTATTCATCAATGACATATATCATAATCACAAATAAATGGAAGTAATAAGATAAACATAGGAATTATTCAACAACCTCCTTTATTGATATTCAATATGGTTTTACAAACTAAAAACTACCCTGCACACATAGCTGCAGGGGTCTGCGCACTCAGTGCAAACTCTACCTAGGCCCCTACGCACTCAGTTTTAGAGCCTTTCTCTCCTATCTGACCCACTTCTCTGTGCTAAGAATCCCCTTCTATCCACCCATTACAACTCATATTATTCCTTAGTCTCTCTAAGACACAACTACTTATAGCTTTTTACATAGAATCCCATGGTCCGCAGACCATTGGTGGATCTCAAAACTGACTCAACTTTTACATAAATAAGCGGTTAAAAACCCTTTCACTTCTAGCTATCTACATGCTCTGCATCCACAAATCATGGAGACTTTACATATTTTACAAAATTACATCAAAATTTAGGTTTTTCAACCCTAAAACTGAACAAAGGGACCCCATCTCCACCTTTATGGTTGCCTTCTTTATCGAACTGATGTTCTCATTGCTAGAGCTTGTGGCTATTCATATTTTGATTCCTCTTCTTCTCTAGAGTCTAATTCTTCCTCCTTTATCTAAAACTCTATCTTCTTAGGTTCCTTTGATAGGACTTCATGTTTAATAATATCTTTCACCTCTCTAAACACCACATCTCAGATGTACACAACCTTTCATGTTTCTGGGTTCCAAATATTATAACATCTTAAACCATCCTTATACCCAATAAAGATGGACCTTTCAGGTTTACTATCCAACTTGGTTGTTTTTTCCTTTGGAACATGTACATATGCATCACATCTAAATACCCTCAGATGTGAAAGAGAATTTTTCTTACCAGTCCATACCTCTTGTGGAGTCTTATCCTCCAATGCTAATGAATGTGATCTATTAACCAGGTAACATGTAGCCTCCACTACCTTTGCCTAGAATTCTTGTCCTAACCCAGCACCACTAATCATGCTTCTTTCCTTTCTCATAAATGTCTTCTTCATTCTTGTTTAAACTCGATTTTGTTGAGGTGTGTATGGAGTAGTATTCTATCATGCTATACCACACTTCTTACAGAGCTCTTCAAATTCCTTCTTGCAAAACTCTCCACCGTTACTAGTCCTCGACACCTTTATCTTCTTCTTTGTCTGGTTTTCCACCAGGGCCTTAAATTCTTTAAACCTGTCAAAGACTTCAGATTTCCTCTTGAGGAAATATATCCATGTCTTCTTTGAGAAGTAATCTATAAATGATACATAGTACACAGACTTACTGAGTGATGGAATCGATACATGTCCAAGCACATCGCTCTGAACAAGCTCTATTATCTATTTCACCCTCTTAGCACCAGAGGGGAAACTCACTCGATTCTTCTTCCCATATAATTTTTTTTCACAAAAGTAAAAATCCAGAGAGAAATTAGATATACCTTCTATCATACCATTACCATAAGTATTGGAAGGCCCTTCTCTCCAATATGCCCAAGCGTTTGATTCCATAGCATGGTCTTTTCTCCCGAGACCACTAGATTTTCTACTCCACTTTCAGGAACCACATAACTATTGTACCCATCAATAAGAATTCTACCCTGAATCTTGTACAAAGTTCCAATACAAACTTCCTACATCAATACCAATTCTCCCTAAGCCATCTTTCATGTATCTTTCTCGAACCCTATTTTTACACCTGCATCATCTAGCTTTCTTATAGAAATCTGATTTATTGCCAATGTAGGAATATACAGAACACCCAGAAGTATTCTATTCCTTCCACCTTGCAACTTCAACTTGAATTTTCCATGACCGGTGATTCTAGCCTTCCTATCATCCCCTAAGAAGACATCACCACCATCATATTTTTCATACTCGTAGAACCACTCGCTATGGGGAGTGAAGTGAAAGGATTCTCGTGAGTCAATCAACCATACCTCATGATCTCCATGTGTACTTGAAGGAGAATCTAGGTACACATCCCCACCCTCTTCTGATGTGTTTTTCTCTTCTGTAGAAGGAGCATCATCATATCTCTTTCCTTTACCAGGAGATTTAGATTTATAGTCCCTTTTGAAGTGCCCTTCCTTTCTGCATTTTGAGCACACCTTTATAGGTTTTCTTGAAGATTTAGACCTCCCTCTAGATTTATATTTCCCACTCAGGGATTTATTTTTGTTTGTGTTTTAGGACCATCCTCATAAAAACAAGGCATCACCATTCTGACCCTACATATTTTTCTGTCTCATCTCCTCTTACAGTAAGGATGAGACTATTTCATCAAACTACAAGGCAGTTGTATTTCTACCTATTGCAACAACCAGACTATCCCACAAATCTGGTAGAGAATGCAACAAATTGATGCATTTATCTTCATCTCAACTTTTAATATCATCAAAGAATAACTGGCTTACCATAGTATTAAAGGCGTTCAGATGTTATGTCATCGAGTCTCCATCTTTCATCCTCAAGTTATACATCAATTTTTTGTAGGAAAAGTTTATTCACCAAAGACTTATATTGGTACAAAGTCCCTAGCTTGTCCCACAAAGCCTTAGCTGAAGCTTCCCCTGATACATTCAAAAATACTAAATTTGAGACACACATTCGTATTGTGCTCTTTCCCTTCTGATCCAACCTCATCCAGTCTTTAGATGACATTATTGTTGGTTTAGTACCCAGATCTACTATGATCCACTAATCTTTATCCACCAACAAATCCTCCATCTTGAGTTTCCACAACTCAAAACTCTGACCATTAAATTTCTCAATCTTTATCTTTCCACTATTCACTATATTCTTTCACCACAAGAATCGACCCCATAGATCTCATACTAAATAGGGTTTACCATTGGCCCAAGCAAAACCCATCAACAGTAAAGTTGTTCCCTTGAAGCCAAAACAACTTTGATACCAAATAAAGTTTTTAACCCTATATATAATTTACTTGCATACAAATTCTAAAAATATAAAATAAACAATGGCAAGAGCATAAAACATAAAATAGATATACACAGAGATTCTTCCCTAGATCGAAAAACTAGGACTACCATAATGATTTTTCATTATATTCCTTTCAATGTTACAATACATATATATACATGTCGAAGCATCCATTAGCCCTGGCTTAGAACATAACCATAATTCTTTTGGTCAGATCTACAAAATACCATGGAAAAAAGAACCATCATGCCCAAAATCATGTGTGAAATCCATGAACAAAACCATAGGTAGTTTGACTGACCTAATATAGGGTCCAAAAAAAAAATTTCTCTAGGCACTACCCTAGACCCCGTGCAAGGGGTGATAGGGGGAAAGTCACCCATCCTGTGACCCCCCTGCTACTCCCACGCAATGTATAGAGGGAACTACTGCCCCCTTGTGGGGTAGTCATGGAAATAATATAACACACACCCAACATTTTGTAATTATGACATTGTTTATTTTATATAAAAAGAGAAAACTAATTTTCATTTATTCAAGCATGTTTTCATTCTCAAATTCTAGGTAAAAGCATGTTCTTCATGCTTTTAGGCCTTTTGAGTGAAAGAAGATTTTTTTCATGTATTACGGTCATATCTAGACTTGTTTTAACAAAATAAAATAATTATTTTTTAGTCTAGAAAGTCAATTTGTCCTCTAGTACCAAGTCGGTCCTACCACTGAGAAGTCGGCCTACAAGAGGCCTATTCAACCTCTTCAAGAGTGTATATATATCATGGCACTTTGAATCATTTGGACCACATAGACAAGTTCGATATGCAATAAGACAAGAGGGAATTTCAAGGGTAAAAGTCAAGGAAAGAAGGAGAAGTCAAGAGCGAATAAAGAAGATCTTGAAATTGGACCATTTCTACTCACATGCGTGAAGTGATTAGGGTTTTTTCTTCAAGTTGTAGGGCCAAAACTTGTAGGATGAATTGTATACCCAAGTTGCAGGAACAAAACTTTGACTCGAGAAGATTGTGATGACTTTGACCTTCATTGGCTTTGTTAAAGCTTGACTTGTTGGGAAGAGATCTAGTTGGAGGGATAACTTGGTGCTTGCATGAATATTGAATTTAGTCTTTGGGCCTTGGAGGTATCATTTTAATTTAACTCTATAAGAAGAGATTTCTTCTTTCTATGGCTTACCCTTGGAGGGGTTTTTTCCTAGCTTGGAGCCTAGGGAGTTAAATCCCTATAATTAATTGTTAACTTGGGGTTCATAGACTGATGAGGTATACTTGTACTATATGTACTAGGTGGTTAATTATCATAGTAGATTAATCTAATGTAATTAAAACTAATTACAAAGCTAATTAAATCAATCCAATCTAATTCCAAACATAAAGAAATTGAAATCACACTTGCAAAAATGAAATCACACTTGGTTGAAAATTGGAATCATACTTACATAAATGAAATTAGACTTGTAGAATTGAAATCACGCAACACTTGCATAAATGAAATCTCACTTGTAGAATTAAAATCACACTTGCTGGAAACTGAAATCACACTTGCAGAATTGAAATCACACCACACTTGCATAAATGAAAATCACACTTGTAGAATTGAAATCACACTCACACTTACGTAAATGAAATCAGTTGCTGAATTGAAATCACACTCACACCTGGTGAAATGAAATCACACTTGCTAAAAGAAATAGCACACTTGCATAAAATGAAGACATACTTGCTGAAAATAAATGAAATAACATAACTAAACTATGTTACCCATATGTAAAAATGTACGCAAGTTGTAGTTGACGGGGGCCTCTATTCCTCAGAAAGCACACCGAACAACTATCATATCTTAGAGATCAAAGTGGCAGTATTTATTTCCTAAATTGAAGTTACAATATATTACAAGAATTCTCTATCCCCACTTTACAAATCACATCTTATATTGAACTTGGAACCTCCAATGAGAAACTAACAACTAGCTACCTCTTAACTTGGAAACTAACACTAACACTAACACCTAACACCTAACAACCTTTTGTATGAAGGGTGCACTCCTATTTATATAAAAATTCAGGATAACTATTCAATAAATATAGATCCTTAGATATATCCTAAATCCACATTTATCTCTAGTGGTTACAACCAATCTTGTAAAAATATAAGATACAAATCCTCTCAAGATTCTCTCATCCATGATTCTTCTCCTTTGAATGTCCTTAGTTAATGATCCACATCTTCTCCAACTATTCCACAAATCTTCATGAGTTGGAATTTGAAATTGGAACTTGTGGTTGTGTGGCCAGATAGGGCCCTTCTAGAATCTCCAAGTAGGTCTACAATATCATAAAACTTATAACATTTTTAGATATATATATGAAAACATGTTTGTTTTGGGAAGTTTTAGTGTTTATGGATAAACGCTTAAACCCCTAGACTAGTATCTAAGTCTAGAACAACAGTGCAAAGCATTCTCTACTTTTTCTATGACCAATAGATTAAATAAGAGGTAAGGAAGCTTACCTGAAACTTTCGCTTACTTCTTATCTCCCTTGACCAGTTCTATCGCTCCTTTCCATACTTAATCCACTTTAAGAGTACCTACACAAAGATAGAAGACAAAAACCAATCAAAGCATATGATAATGATCTATTGATTAAACATAGCATGGAATCAAGTACATAGTACACATATGAAAGCATCAATGAATAACACAAGCATATGGAAAAAACTTTGAACACTTTCTTAGTAAAAGGAAGAGTTGCAACCCAATTTACTTGATTCAGTGGCACTCTCCAGTTCAATCCCATCCTCTTCTCATAACAAGCAAGACATTTTGACATCATTACAATACTTGAAATCAACTCAAGTCTCATACTAATAGCATCTCCCTATAATTCAATGATTTCCAGCCTCTTATCACTTAGATGAGCGGTCTTTTTATAGGTGAACGAAGGAAGTTATGCCATAAATGGTGATAATTAATGCCCTCCCAAACATAGAATTTAGTTCCATGGAGGAAGGGATAAAGGGATTGATGTTCCTTAACTCCCTACCTCATCCAAATTCGAACTCAAAGGAGTAGATAAACTTGGGAAACTTCTAGATGCATCCAACCGATAAGAATATTCCCAAACCCCAATCCAATTTTGCTCAAATTCTCCTAGCACAGGCCAAAGATAGCTCAAGTGCGATGGATAGCACCCTAGTAGTGTACTGGACTACACTATAGTGCACCCTAATGAAGGCTTGCCTGCACTAATCTTCTTAGAGGCAGTTTTTGGATGATTTTAGTCATGGAACTTCTTCGGAAGCTAGGCATTCTGGTGGTTGACTTCTTTCAAGCATGTAACAACTGAATTAGGGTTTGATGGGCCCTAATAGTATTGATCTGTAAGTCAGGTTTGATGTGCCCAAATGGATCTGTAACAGTTACCCCCTAAAGCATAAAGTCATAAATATGTATGTCGAGTGAAATGCTTTATCATGTGGAGAGGAGGTTTCGAGGAAAAAGGTGACTTGCATCAATTACAATACATATATCACGATAATTTGATTTTTTCTCATGAACTCACTGAGGGAAGGCATACCCATGCTCAGCTTATAAAATTTCATTACATGTACAAATATCATCATCTACAGATATAGACCCATGAATGGATGACCATGAATGTAAGGCCATTGTACATTTGATTTAGTACTCCTGAAAATATCACAACCCAGATGGATGAAACTAGATTCAGGGTCTTCAATCTCATTTAATCTTTCACTTAAGTACAAGTCTAACCATGTGAATAGATGATCTGAAGTCGAACATGGGAAGACATCATCTCATTACCAGCTAATGATGTAAGTCATTAATAGATGTGAGAGTAATCACTGATAATGATAATGACCCTGAAGGTACTATAATACATTTCGCATGGTGTGAATAAATGATTTGATATCGAGCACCATAAAAAGTCTTTTGATCAAGGCCAGTGATGTCTATTGTTGGAAGTGAGAAACATGCCATTGATGTATGCAAGCCTCAAGGTACTAAAGGGGTGTTTCTAAGTCAACTTCTTGGATAATGAGCTGATGTCGACAAGAAACGACTCATTGCAGGAGGGCCTTGATGTATCCCACATCAACGACACAAAATGATTTTGGAGATGAAAAATCAATTGACGACAGAAGGTTCAGGAATGGTGGTCATGAGAAGGTTTACAGTATTGCAAAGGATGAAGTTTGAACTGAATGAATTATCCTTAACATGTCAACGACACTAAGATGAATTGGTAGCATTGACCCAAAAAAAAGTAATGGATGGTATGATAGGCCAATGGTGTGATAACCATCAAGCTGAATGACCCAACCCACATAATCACAGTGATGAGGTGAACGAGTCATGTTCAAGAGAGACTTGCTACCATAAAGTGTTTTCCTCTTTTTCCAATTTTCCCTACTCGTTGCTGACCAATACCTCTTTATTTTTAATCAATCTTGAGGAGGATAACATATTCTTGTTGTATAATTTCACCCTTCGGGTGAATCCATCGCTATTTGATGTTTTAACGAGTCTAGTGAAGGTGAAACTCGATCTTGTCTAGATGGACAAGTTTGTTGCTATTTGATGTTTTTAATGAGTCTAACGACAAAGATAACTCGGTCCTTTTCATGTTTAGAGAGTTTGAAAAGGGAAAAAAATAAAACTCCACAAGTTCTTTTTCGTAAATTAATCTCTCAAGTCTGAAAAAACATAAAAGAATACAAGAGAGATATCATTTCCAATCCGTTAATGAGCTGGAAAGGACAAGTGCTTGGCAATCTTTTCATGTTTAAAGAGTCTGAAAAGAGCTTAAAGAGGACTCCATTTTGAGGAATGAGTGATGTTTAAAGTAGCAACTTGTTCTGGTGATGTTGGAGCTTCTCAAAACATGTTGATTTATGTGAAGAGGCTGGCTAATAAGACCACTCATTGCAATTGTTCCTCAAAAAAGGTAAAACAACCAAGTGAAAGCATATGATTGGCCAAAGGGATGGTGGCGATGGGATGAAAACAACCAAGTCTCATCTGACGAAAAAAGCTGATAGAATGGTAATCACGAGGGTTAAAAAAGGAAATGGGTTCATTTTTAGACAAGCTTGATCCATAGGGAACTATGCTTGGATTCAGTTTCATGTTTACACAAGCTTGAAGCAAAAAAATATGCTTGGCTTTAGTTTCATGTTTACACAAGCTTGAAATGAAAAATTGTGCTTGGATTCATCTTCATTTTTACACAAGCTTAAAACTAGGAACTATTCTTGAATTCTGTTTACATGCCCCCATCATGATGAAAGGGAGAGTCTCCTGTAACTAGACGGAAGTCGCTGTGGTGAAGCAGGACAATTATCCAACACCTTTTTGGTTTCGTCCAGATAGGGACAAAGGTGAATGGGGTGATTCCCTTCACATAACCTATAGGGAAACTTAACTTTACCACTAGGTGCATGCCCCCCAAGCTTCATTACATTCAACTAAGTAGACTACTCATGGCTATCAAGAAGATGGAATGAAGATTCATTTACGAGATCAAGTGAAAGACTCAACTGGGATTTTATGGTATCTAATCAAAGACTCGACTTAGAACTTGGGCCCTCATTTCATATTTTAATGAGATTGACACAAGATAAGGAACTCTACTCAAATTTCTTATTTCATTTTTTGACGAGGTTTACACAAGACCAGGAACTATCCTCATGGGAGGTATTTCATTTTTAATGAGGTTGACACAGTAAAAGAACTATCCTCATGGAACTATTTCATTTTTTAATGAGGTTGACACAAGACAATGAACTATCCTTGGGGGTCTGTTTCATTTTTTAACGAGGTTGACACAGTAAAAGAACTATCCTCATGGGCCTGTTTCATTTTTTAACGAGATTGACATAGTAAAATAACTATCCTCATATTTCTTTTGATCACAACTCATAAGCGGTCATGAAGGAGAGATTTGGTTCCAATGCCCCTAGTACATGTTATACAACATCACTGAATTGATCGTTAGTTGATGTAGGTATGGAACAAGTTTCCACATAATTAACCCATGGCAGGGATGATACCATTGGTACAAAAGGACCATTTATGGAACATGGTTGACTGGGAGCCATATTTGGACTGGGAAATGAAAGCTGGTCAACGGTGATAATATTGCCTTCTTGCGAGAAACAAATCACTCGAAAGAGTGTTGACAAAATAGCTCCCAAGTCATAAACATAGTCATGCCCAAGAATTAAATTGTAATCTAAAGGGCCTGGGACTGCCATCACATTTAGATAAACGATTTTTCCTCCCAAAGTAATGGGAAACTAAGGGAGGATCCCTAATGGTCTACTGGTTCCTCTGTTAAAAGCCAACATATTTTGGGTAACTGGCACAAGTGGCGACAAACCGAGTGCTTGCGAAGCAATTGAGGAAAGGATACTAACAAACGCACCTTCATCTATAATAGTGTCTGATACAATCATATAACAAACTTGTACTATGATCTGGAAAGGCACATAAGAAGGAAGATGGAATCCTGCCAGTTAGTTCCAATCAAAGGAAGTGACTAAACTACTTGGAGGGGGTACCGTAAGAACGGAAGAATTAACCCCTTGAGTTACAAGAGTGGGAGGATTTTCCTCTTGTCTTGATGGAACAGGAGGATTTCTACCAAGCTCATTTGAATATGAAGAAACAAAAAGAACTTGAGTGGTATCATATTCACTCTCTTCGGGAACGGTGCAATTAATTGATGGTGAAATTGGGTCAAATGTTTCCTTGACATATTGATTTGGGTCAGGTATAGACTCATAGGATTCACTTTCAGGGAGAGTGGGTTTGACCGACAGTTGATTTTAGTCAGTCAATTAATAAACTAGTGAAGGATTTAGGGAGAGTTTCTTGTAACTAGATGGAAGTCGATGTGGTGAAGCAGGACGGTTATCTAACACCTTTTTGGCATCATCCAGATAGGGACAAAGGTGGATGGGGTGATTCCCTTCACATAACCTATAGGGAAACTTAACTTTACCACTAGGTGATGGAGTTGCCAATTTGTTTTGGGAAGTTTTAATGTCTACGAATAAATGCTTAAACCCCTAGACTAGTAGCTAAGTCTAGAACAATAGTGCAAAGCATTCTCTACTTTTTCTATGACCAATAGATTATATAAGAGGTAAAGAAGCTTACCTTAAACTTTGACTTACTCCTTATCTCCCTTGACAAATTCTCTCGCTCCTTTCCATACTTAATCTGCTTGAAGAGTACCTGCACATAGATAGAAGACAAAAACTGATCAAAGGATATGATAATGATCTATTGATTAAACATAGCATGGAATCAGGTACATAGTACACATATGAAAGCATCAATGAATAAAACAAGCATATGTAAAAATCTTTGAACACTTTATTATTAAAAGGAAGAGTTACAACCCAATTTGCTTGATTCAACATCACTCCTCCAGTTCAATCCCATCCTCTCCTCATAACAAGCAAGACATTTTGACATCATTACAATACTTGAAATCAACTCAAGTCTCATACTAACAACATCTCCTTATCATTCAATTATTTCTAGCCCCTAATCACTTATATGAGTGGTCTTTTTATAGGTGAATGAAGGAAGTTATGCCATAAATGGTGATAATGAATGCCCTCTCAAACTTAGAATTTAGTTCCATAGAGGAAGGGATAAATGGATTGATGTTCCTTAACTCCATACCTCATCCAAATTCGAGCTCAAAGGAGTAGATAAACTTGTTAAAATTCTAGATGCATCCAATGGATAAGAATATTCCCAAACCCCAATTACTTTCCTATAAGATAATGATGAAATAATCACTTTTTTTATGGCAAAGTTTTGGTTTGGGGAAATGGCTCTAATATTGATCATCCTATGGGAATTGAGATTCATGAAGGTACATTGTATATACTTCTTACACTTATTCCTCAAGATCTAGTACACTTAGATGTTATCCCTTCAGAATTATGGCATAAAAGGTATGGACACCTTCTCTATAAAATATTTTCGTCTCTGAATCAAATGGTCACTATATTGAAGGAAGAACATGAAATAATTTGTAAGGGATGTGCTCTAGGAAATGTTGAAAATGCAGCAAAAAATTCCTAATTTAATTTTCCCTTGAATTAAATTAGGAGAAAATCAAAATTCCACATCACAAGATAAATTGAATGAGTTAACTGAGTTTCTATCACTGAGTTAGCTTAGTTAATTCGAGTTAAGGGATTAACTTGAGTTATGTACAATGATTCCTAAATTTTAGGAGCCTTGGTTGAGTTAATTTGAGTTGTAACAATTTAATTGAATTAAATTGAGCTAACATTAGTTAAATCAGTTCTAGCTGTTGGAGGAACTAGTGGGAGGTCTAATAGTGGGGTGCATCTTCAATGTTTAACTAGTTAACTAGTGATTCAACCTAAATTAACTCATACATGCATGGAATTATAGTTACTCAATTGAGATTGGAGTTCAAATAGAGTGTACTATCAGTTTTAGAATTTTGAAAATTGTATAAGTGGTGCATGGACTCAGAGTAAGACCCTAAAGTAATTGCACAATTGAGATGAAGGAATTTCCTAATTAATAGGGTCCTAATTCCTAGATAAACAATGCAAGGAAATAGGATCTTGGCAAGATGATAACTTGGTTAAGTATTGACTAGATTCAGTGAGTGAATAAACAAGATAGAAGATACTTGTGCAGATTGTGATCAATCTTGAGAAAACATATTGTATTCATCCAAATACTTTGATTAATGAAATATAGATAGTAATGTGTTTTGAGTAGTTTCTTTCCCTTAGATAAATATCTATGTATGTGTTTTGTATCATGATGCATGTTTTTGATATGTGTTCTCGATTGTGAATTTTCTTTCACAAATGAGTAGAGTAGATTTGAGTCTTATGTTTTAGAACATTACATGAGCATTTTTTAATGTACACTTAATTTCTACATGGTATCAGAGCTATATTTACAGTAGAGAAGAGAATTTCAAGTTGTCTTTGCAAGACAATCAGATTTCCAGGATCAATTCCGTAGAGCTAGCAAGATGGCATATGCCCTAGAGCGTAGATCAAAATTTGTTTCTTGGAAGTACCACATGGAGGTAGTATTGGAGGAAAATGGATTGAAGGGATTCATAGATTTGAAATTCGAAAACTAGGATCATCAGAACTAAAGGATCTAGTAGAATGGAGAATGTGTGTAGCTAGGGTGAGAAGAATCATATTGGAAAGTGCGAAGGATCACATAGCCTCCAATCTCCATGGGAAAGAAACCCCGTATGCAATGTGGAAATAACTGACACAATTGATCTAGAATAGTAGCAACCACTAGAAGCTAGCTTTCAAGGACAAGCTTCAGAATATCAAGATGTAGAAGATTGAATCTATTGATCAGTACCTGAGCTGTTTCACACAATTTCATGATGAAATTCGAGGAGTTAGGATTACTATAGCAGAGAATGATCTCATAATCCTAGACCTTCTAAGCCTTCCCAAGATCTGGCACAACAACTATTATTTGGTAAATGGGATGGAGAAGCTACAAAATTTGGAATGCTTATGGTCTAATTTGGTACAGGAGGAGATAAAGCAAAATACCAGAGATGGGACCTCATCCATAGAAGAGGAATAGAACTTTGCATGAGTTAGAAAAGGAAAGAAAACCAAGGGAAATAAGTCCCAAAGTGATGTTGATTCCTGCCAAGAGGGAAATAAGAAATAGTTGTCCAAAATAAAGTTCTTTCGCTATCATGAATATGAGCATTATGCCACGAAGTATCCATAAAATAAAGTAAGAAAGAAGGATTCTTTAGTACTAGTAGCAACTGAAGCTTTGGCTTCACATTTCAAGCTTGAATTTACTCTCATCACATGCATGGCGAACATTGTGATGCCTCATTCCACATGACATGGAATAGAGATTTATTCAGTGACTTTGAGGAGAAATACGTGAAGCATAACATTGATTTTGGAGATGATGGAAGGTATAGCGCAACCGATATTAGTATAGTCACCTTTCAGAGCAAGTTGGGTTCCATTCTCTGACTTAAGGATGTGATGTTTTTTTTTGGGGCTAAAGAAGAATCTTGTTTCCATCGCAGTGTTGGAAGACAATGGCTATGATGTGATATTCATTATAGGAAAGGAATTCCTGAGACACATCACCATGGGACAAGTGAAGAAGATCACTGTGGGGGTCAAGAACCTATATGAACTTGAGGTAGAAGATGCATGAAAAGCCTTGAGGATCAAGGAAAATGTTAGAGACTTGGTGGTTTATAGGGAGCATGATCTACCTCTCAAAATGGAGCCTTAGAAGTAGCCTCAAAAAGTTGTGGAGCAACCACAATTAGAGAAGTAGACAGGAGATAGAGTGGAAAAATCCACTCAAGAAAATACCTCTAGTATGGGGATATTTTTATATATGTGGGAAGAGGGAGCAATGCATCCATACCTCCAGGTGTTAGGTGGGGCGATGAGAAGAAATAGTCCCAATATTTGTTGATATTTGGCCAAGGTCAATTGTTGTGTTCTCCTCATGAATCATTACCTTGCTAGAGGGGCCCATATTATTCAGTAGTAGGAGGATAAGTGTCAATCTGATACTAAGGAGTGTAGAGGAGTGTTGAAAACAACGTAGGTGGCTCTGTAACAGAGTCATCAACAACACAATTTTTCTCAGTAGGCAATTGCAAACACAATTGATTTAATTTGTTTTTTTTTTTTATGATTTTTAGTTTCAGATGTTGCAATAGCAACAACAATAGTGAGAAGTGTTGCATGCAATACATTCCAAAGATGTTGGATTGGGGTAGATGTTAATCCATTTATTGTTGAGAAGGAGTGTTGAAAATGCAACGAGAAATTCCTAATTTAATTTTCTCTTGAATTAAATTATTATAAAATTGAAATTCCACATCACAAGACAGCTTGAATGATTTAGCTGAGTTGTTATAACTCAATTAGCTTAGTTACTTTGGCATGAGGGATTAACATGAGTTATTTATAGTGATTCCTAAATTATAGGAGCATATCTCGAGTTAATTTTAGTTGTAACAATTTAATTCAATTAAATTAAGGTAAATTAAATTAGTTCCAACTATTGGAGGAACAAGTGAGAGATCTAGCAGTGGGGTGCATCTTCAATGTTTGACCATTTAACTAATAAATCATCCTAAATTAACTCACACATTCATGAAATTCGAGTTATCCAATTGAGATTGGAGTTCAAGGGTAGTGTATTATCATTGGTAGAATTCTCCAAATTGTACAGGTGGCACATGTAGACAGAGGAATACCCTAAAGTAATTGAGCAATCCAAATGAGGGAATTTACTAATTAATAGGGGCCTAATACCTAAAGAAACAACAAAAGGAAATTGGAGCTTGGCAGGCTGGGAAATTGATTAAGTATTGACCAAAGTTATCAAGAGTGGTAGCAGGATAGAAGATACTTGTGCAGATTGAGCTCAAGATTGAGCAAGCATATTGTATTCATCGAGATTCTATGATTAATGAAATATAGATAGGAATGAGTTTTGAGTAGTTTCTTTGCCCTAGATAAATCTCTATGTACGTGTGTTGAATCAAGATGCATGTTTTTGATATGTGTTCTCAATCGTGAATTTTCTTCCACATATGATTAGAGTAGATTTGAGTCTTATATTTTAGTACATTACATGAACATTTTTGAATCTACAATTAAGTTCTATAGGAAATAATGTGAAGAAACCCTTTACAATAAGTGATATAAGATCCAAGGAAATATTTGATCTCATACACTCTGATGTGTGTGGACCTATAGCAGTAAAATCTCTTGGATTTCATCTATACTGTGAACGTTGTTACCAATCAAACAAGAAAGTTACTGATTAACCATTGCTTTGAGGTAGAAAAACAATCACCCAATTTTGAAAAGTGGTTACTCAAAATACACCTTTTTTTTTGGAGCATATTTTTGGCACATTAAATTTTCTTATGAACATTTTTTTTATAGGTGAGTCATTTTCATGTTGATGTTGAAAAGTGTTGATGCAACATCAACCCCTTTTTTTAGAGAGTTTATTTTTTACACTTTACATTTTCTAATGTCTTCTTATTTCTCGATATATTTATTTTTAAGTGTATTTATGTGTTTATATTTTTTTCTTTTCAATGTTTTTGTAATGAAATCTTCGTTTTTTTGCATAGTTAAAAAATGGTCAATATTTTAAAGTTAGAATTTTCTATATGTTTATGTATTTTTAACTAATATTTCAATGCACATCAAATAATTGTGCTAAAAAAGAAATAATTTTAAAATTTTGACAAAAAAATACACATTTTCAATATAAGTACAATGGAAAAATAATTTTTTTTAGACTTTTTGTTAAAAATGACACGTCAAATAAACGACTTTTACAGGAAAATATTAACAAACATACTTTAAAAAATAGAATTTTTTTATGAATTTTATGTCAAAAATTAATAGTAATCTCAGTTTTTTTACAAAAGGTAATGATTCACATAAAAATTATTTAAAGTTAATCAATAATATCTTATAATCCATGTTCAACATCTTATAGAGCTTCATTAATGTCTTCTTCCACAATATTTTATACTTTAGTTTGGTTATTTTCCTCTTCTAAACAATCTTTGATGTTTGAAAATCTTCCAAAGTGTCATTTTCCAATCATTCTACATAACAATGTTTGAGGTTCCTTTGTCTTTTTTGCCATGTGCGATTCATTAAAAACCCCTTTCCTCAAACCGACTTCTTGCATTACACCTGAAACAAATTCAAGAGTATGAATTCTTTGTTGAATAAAATTGCATTGTAGTGAGTCTTTTTCAATGACAATGTAATTTCTTCTTTTTTGTAGGAAACATGGTAGCGTTGTACCTAATAATCAAGCACAAAATAAATAATTAAGAAAATTAGCAGAAACACATAAAAACTGAAAAATAAAATATTAAAATTCAATTTTATATAATACAACTTAGCTGAACCTAAGAATAAATCCAAAACCTAGTCTCCTTCATTTGAACATAAATCTATAAGATAGTTAATCAATGTTCGCAGTTTTTTATAAATGTTAACTATCTTTCATTTTGCATCTTTATCCTCATATGTTAGTTATATTACAACAACATCATGAACCAATACTTGTCTATGACTCTTTCCATCTACTTGATTCAAAAGAACCTGCTTATAGCTATCATTTTTTGTCCAACATTCAACATGGATGAACTCACAATCATTCAGAATTCACTGATCTTTAGAAGAAACAAGATTTGACTTTTTCCTGTAACATGACATAGTAA
This sequence comes from Pinus taeda, assembly GCA_000404065.3. Taxonomy (NCBI): domain Eukaryota; kingdom Viridiplantae; phylum Streptophyta; class Pinopsida; order Pinales; family Pinaceae; genus Pinus; species Pinus taeda. Next base: position 1,827 of record APFE030025453.1, on the reverse strand, counting down.
AAATTCAATTAACTTGTACATAAATTAAAAACTTTAACATTAATAAAACATACAATTTCAATATCTTACCATGTAAGTTGCATCCTTGAGTTTTCTTTTCCCTTGAAGCTTGTTAATAACATTTCAAATTGTGTGTCTAAATGAAATGTCACAAATATCCAAAGTGGTGATGTTGTTACTTCTTGAAAGCCGGTAACCACTTTATTAAAAGTTTGATAAGTGTAAGGTTAAATATCATACCCAATGTCTCGAAAATTGAAACCATCTGGAATATCTGTAATAACTAGGGCATATTCGCTTTTATGTATGAGTTTTGCAATGTCTTCACAATCACCTTGTATTATTTGATATTGGATAGTGTTGAGCCCATTCCAAATGAAATGAATAAGAGTAGTTTCAAGTTCAACATTCCTAAGACAGTACTTTCTCATCTTTTCCAACTTAATTTTTTCAATAAAACCATTGAAAGTATTTGGTACTCTATTTCCATCCTCTTTTGACATATTTAATGAAATAATATATATATCTATATATATATATATATCTATATAATAAATAAAAAAAATAGTTTACATAAAAAATGAATGTAACAATCAACATAACCTTATTGAACAAGATAAAAATCAAGTGTGTTGTAAGAATTTGATTCGGGTAGTTGCATAACAACATCACCGAACTCTCTCATTCAACCTATAAACCGTATATTTGGTTTCTTGTATTTTCATATAAATTGACTTGGAAATAAATAAAGTAAAAATTTTTCATATCAGAGTGAATATTTATAACAAATGCTAACAACCAACAATATGTTATATTTAAAAGAAATATACAAAGAAATATTAAAAATAATACGAACTTACTTTTGAAATTCTAAGCACTTTTCGTCCATTGATAATTAACTTGACTTCACATGACATTGTATTGATTTAACTAGTTTGTCATCCTTCACTCCTTGCATTGTTCTCCAAGGTGTGATAGTGTTGGGCATGAGATCCCTCAAGGGTAGTTTTGGGGCTAAAAGCCCATATTTTGGTCAAATTTTGTAATCCATGTATAAAAGACTCCACATTTTGTGGTTGCGGAGTGCATAGGTGTTAAAGAGTCATAGGGTTTTCCACCCTTATTTTGGAAATGTAATGTTGGCTGTAAAAAATCTACCCATGGTCCGCTGACCATGGGATTGTATAAATAGATCTAAGCTCTAAGTAGTTACATAATGGAATAGGACAAAGAGAGTCATAGCTTTAGAGCGAGACGTCTAAGTCTTGGGTTCTAGCATAGGTAGAGGCTCTGCAACTGAGTTCACAGAGGCCTAAGGTAGAAGTCCGTAGTTGAGTGCATAGAGGCCTATGGTAGAAGTCCGCAGCTGAGTGCGCAGACCGCTACAGATGAGTGCATAGGGTGGTCTAGTCTATAACTATCCATAATTATCAATAAAGAGAAGTATTCTACAATTTCTATGTCTTCATCTCCTATTTATGCATATTGTTATGTTGGGTATGAATTTCACTTATAATACTTATATGATGCACGAATGTATGTAAATGTGTTGGTTAAATGAACGCAAGTAAGAACATCTTCTTACTCAGTGATAACATTAAATATTTGACTAGATAAGAGAATTGTTGGGAAGCGGAGCCCCCATAGCAAGTTTTTGGGGCTTAAAGCCCTAGTTTTGGTCCATTTAATGTAAATACCCTGTGAAATGTGGGTGTGGAGCATAAGAGTTTAGGGTTGTCTGCCCTAAAATAATGTAAATTTAATATAGAGTGTGTTGCCCTACCCATGGTCTGCAGACCATGGGATTGTATAAATAGAGCATGCTCT
>APFE030025449.1:326910-342660 GCA_000404065.3 Pinus taeda | reverse complement strand
CCATACCACATATATCATGTATTTGAACTATCATACTGTATCTCTCCATGCAGATTCTCGGCGGCAGTTGGGTATGATCTTGTAAAGCACTTCACCTCTCTCTCTCTCGAGGCTCATGCTTTAGGGGGCATCTGTTACGCAGTAATTTGTCACCGTTGGTCACCGTCCTTGTTAACCCCGCTGTCACACACTGGAGGACACATTTACGGACCTGTGACCAGTGACATAACTTGAAAACACTTGCATTGAGGTCTCCTGAGTATGAATTTCAATAACCCTAAAGACACCCTTTTGAGATTAACCTTAAAAGATACCTTTTTTCCATTAGCGCGACACAACAATGTCTTACCCGCGCCAATGTCCCAGTCCCTACAAAGAGGGCGCGCCCATAGACGCTCTTCCATAGAGCATAGCCCGCGCCACACAATTTGGGCATGATTTTTGGCCAGCGCGCACTGAAATGTTTTTTCCTCCATAACTCACCCAGTTCTCTAAGGAAAAAACCCATAAAAGCAGTCGGGTGTCGTCTTTTCTATCCAAGACAACCCAGCTCAATGGTTATTTTGAGACAATGCTAAAATCTCAGAAGGTGTCCACATACGACGTATATCTCTTCTCCCCCCATCTATAAATGCCTGTCTCTCCACATTGAATAGGCTAGTGTTGCTATAGTGCTAAGAATTGACAAGTTAGTGAGAGTGATAGTATGAGCTAAGAGCTGAAAGAGAGGTTATGCTGCCGGATTGTGGAGAGAGAAAGTGACTTTGCAAGACATGTCAGACTGCTGACCCAGCTGGAGGAGATTTGTAGCGTCAAGCCTTAAGTGGTTGTAATTCTTCTCTCTTTTCTATTAAATGATAAGCGACTGTTATTATGGTTCCATTCATATGTTCTACTGGTGATATTTGAATTATATCCTGCTTGACTGATATATAATTGTACGATTCTGGATTTTACGCTTGTTTTGGGCTGTTCTTAATTTGTGCAGGTGTCCATGCGTGGAGCGCAAGGATAGTGACCGGCCATAGCTAGAGGACAGGAGCGACACTTCTCCCACAGCAAACAGCTTTGGATCCCAGGTTGGTCTCTCTGATCGACTTCTAAATTGTACAATTAGGAACTTGCATGCAGCGTGTATGATTGTTGCTAGACCCCTGTGGGGCTAGTGGGATCGCCTTTGTCCGCAGAGGGGATTTACCTCCGCAACAGTAGCACTTAGTCATATTTTCACCAAGTTCCTCTTTACCTTTTCCAGCTCTAGCTTTTCTTTCTTGCATCTCAAATGATCCTCAAGAAGGATCCTCTTATCATATCTCATCAAGGAGGTTCGAAACATCCAAATACTCAAATATACATGCACGAAGTATAAGTAATGATCAGAACAATAATCAAATCTATAATTCTACACAAAAGTAAATACATAAAGGAGTATCATAAGTCAAGAAATACTTATCTTCAATGAGAGGTGATCCTCTCCCTCTTGAACCAACCTTCAAGAGCCATCACTATCCATTCTCCACATAACAATGTTGCCTTCAATCAACTTTATCAACAACCATTCCTACTAGAAACTATCCCATCTAGGGCTTCATCAAATCTATCACAAGTGCTTGAGCATCTTCACATTGACCATGCAAGGTTTCATATCTCAAATCTTTGTCATAAACGAGGGATTCTCTCAAACCCTAACCTCATAATATCCATCAAACCAACCTTGAATCAAGAGCCATCACTATCCATTTTCCACATAACAATGTTGCCTTCAATCAACTTTATCAACAACCATTCCTACTAGAGACTATCCCATCTAGGGCTTCATCAAATTTGTCACAAGTGCTTGAGCATCTTCACATTGACCATGCAAGGTTTCATATCTCAAATATTTGCCATAAACGAGGGTTTCTCTCAAACCCTAACCTCTAATATCCATCAAACCCTAATACACAAATTACCTAAGGTTTTCTTCAAACCCTAGAATTCTTTTAGGTCTCCTCCATCTTCTCTTTCTTCCTTCAAAGGTGTCTCCATGAGGGTGATATTCCATGACTTTTCTTCAGCCCAACTCTGGAACCATGTTAATTTTTCATAGGGATATATTGTTCTTTGCTTTGATAATTGCATTTCTTCATTAACACATTAAATTCAACCCATAACATCATAACATTATTCAATATTTACATCATTATTCAGCAACATATGCAACTATGTAGAAAGAACAATATCATCATCATCAATGCAATGGAACATAAAGGAACAATAGAATAAATGTATTCACACATAGAGACACCAGGATTGGTCGCAGAACAGGGGAAAACCCACTATGGGGAAAACTATTTCAAATTATTCTTCTTAATATATCGTCATCAAATGATTCAACAAAAGAGATTACAATGATCCATATCTTCATCTATGCAACTAACCAACAAAACAATTACATCCATGAAATGAACCCAATAATGTATATACTCAAAACCCTGATTCTGAAGTCTGTAATGAGTTGTCATTGTATGCAGTTATCAAACAAACCATGTGGTCACTGAGCGAAATCTTTGGAAGACTGATATTTCATCCTTTAGTTCTTGGTCGCATGGAGGAGGATATATGCGAGCGACTATGGTAGCCCAACCGGTCATTCAATCTTGACAAGCGAGCGAATGGGGTCGGATTTGGATTGCGAAAACCCTAACTCCCAATCACATGCATAGTGAATTGTCTGTGCGACTGGAAGGCTCCATTCACACTCATGATCCTATGAGAGAGCGATTATAGTCATGATCCTTCTGTGTTGTGCCTGCAACTATGGCCCAAAACCCTATATCTGAAATGCGAGCTTCAGACTCTACGATTTCACCTCAGAGCGAACATGATCCTCCACGGACAAGCCTCATACCTGTGTGATCCAAAAACAAGATAGAAGAGTGTTTCATCATTGTGTCTTAATGAGGTAGAGGGCACTTGTATTTATAGCCTTTCAAGGAGAAGTTGGGATTCCTCCTAAAATGGTCACTTTAGACAAAGAGCTCACCATATGGCCTATGCCTTGATTACAGCATCATTCAATGCAGTGGTGAGTCATCATATTATGTCATTTACAAATTCCTTTGAAGCCTTAAATAAGTTGAAAGATTTATATGACTCACACTTTAAGCTTGAAGTAGTTCAATTAATTCCTCTAGCCCGAGAGAGCGGGTCTAGCCACAAACTAACAATCTATGGAAAATCTCCTTAAGCTAGAATCAAATAAGAGGGCCTACCTCTTGGAACGTTATTCTGCTTGGCGATGATCCTACTTCCTTACTCTAGATTTTTTTCATCTCCTTCCTTCGAATACATGAAACAAGCAAACAAACAACAACAACAAACGTGATAGCATACAATATTGTATTTAGCCTACTTAATAGGTAAAGGAACATTAAGCCATAAAGATGTAAGATAACACTTCATGTAGGAAATCAATCAATGGTTGTATTCATATAAATTCAGAAAGAGATTACAACCAATGCCTTGACGTTGTTGGTCTCCTCCGATGTATCTGAGTTCCCACACTTCTGCTAGCATCTGATGGATAGCCCCAACAATGGAAGTTTTAAGGCCTCTTCCCTTTAGTCTCAAACCAAACCAAACACACTATTCTGCCTCAAACATACACTAGAAAGCTACAAGCTATAGATGTCTTGTTGATCATTCAAACTCACTCCAAAACTAGTTTTGGGAAAAGAGAGGTTTATATAGCTTGGATGGAGGGGATATGGTTCCTCTTATCATGGGAGAAGGCCTTATCTCTTGGGTTTGTTCCATCCTAATAGGGGAAATGAGCCCAAATTGACTTCCTCGGCTCCATCCAGCCCCAACCATTTACCAGAATTCCGTTACAAAGCTTCTACACCTAGAAGCTTCGACTCCATATTTAAAAAACTTGCCAAAAGAGGATCAGCGCGACTGAAAAAGGGCTTAGTGGCTTTGTACGGCGCTAGTGCTAGTTTTAATCTCTGTAAATTGGTGCAAGGAGGAAACTGGTTAGTAGCGCTAGTCTTGTAAACTGGGATAAAAGGAAGATTCTTGGGAAATGATGTAAAAGGAAATTATTCTGCTCATGAATAGGGACATACTAGGAGTTTCTTCATGATGGGAAAGCATGTAGGGTTCACTGTAGAGTTCCTCCAGGATCGTGGACGGGGAGTACAGGGACAATGACAAAATGTTGTGTAACAGATGCCCCCTAAGGCATGAACATTGAACTAGAGTGAGAGGTGAAATGCTTTACAAGTGTATGTGGGGAACCAGAGCCCATCATCAAAAAAACTGTAAGCAAGCATAGATACATATACATCATTGAAAACTCTGAAAAATGATACATGAATCGTGTTATGGACGCAACCATCCAGAGAATGATCATGTAAATGGATCCAAGGCATGGGTGCAACCATCTAATAGAAAGGATCATAATGAAACCAATGTATGGTTGCAACCATCCAATAATTAGAGGGATCACATATAATAACTCATGGTATGGTCGTAGCCATCCATCTGAAAGAGACATGTCTATTAACATGATCATGTCACATCGCCTCGCAACCCGGATTGGTGTAATCTAAGCCCAGGGTCTTGCACTCCAAACGACCTGATCAAAGTATAAATCCTAACATGTGAATGAATGTGTTGAAGTTGAACATGCTAGAAAGTCCCTTGATTACCGTTCAATGATGTGAATCGTTAACAACTGCGAGAGAAACCATCAATAACGACAATGGCTCTCAAGGTACTAGCAGTACAGTTCACGGAATGTGAATAAAGGAACTGATGTCAAACACCCGTGAGATCACCCAATCAAAAGCCAATGATGTGAACTTGTCGTCGAGTGCAAAGAAATTTCCATTAGGGCATGCAAGCTCTAAGGTACTGGAAGGGAGTCTCTCGGCCAACTTCCTGGATAATGAGCTGAAGTCAACAAGAAGCGACCATGTCGAAGGAGGGCCATGACGTGTCCCACATCATCGACATGAGAAAAAGGGATGCAAATGACTTCAAATGATACAGAGAATCAAGAGTAAGTGTAACTGTAGAAGGACTAACTCTTGAACATATCAGCGACATGACTCCGGAGTTTGGAAGCTTTTGGATCATAGGATCGGTGTTCATGATGACATGGCAATGATAAAATGGAAGGAAAAATGAACGGCCCAACCCAGGAAGGTCAATGATGAAAAGGAGGATATCCCAACCCGACACGAAGCTGAAAGTGTCATGTTCAAGAGTGAGTTGCAGACACAACTGATAGAATTTCCAATTTTGCACCACCATTCTGGCAGGTACCCCAGTTATTTTTTATCGCAAGCTTGAAGGGGATAGCATGTGCTTGCACTGTAAGTTCATCCTTCGAACAAATCCGACCTAGTAAGTTTAATGAGCCCTAGGAAGGAGAAGCTCATGTTCGTCATGGTGACGATTCCAGTGTCGTTTAATATTTTGACGAGTCTGACAAAGGTGTAACTCAGTATATTTTTCATGTTTAGAGAGTTTGAAAAAGACACGGAAAAGAAAACTCCACATGTTCCCTTTTCGTACTTTTGTGTCTCTCAAGCCCAAAAATGTAGAAAACGATACTTGAGAGAACTGCTTGACCATTTCAGCCAAGGAGTACCTTTTTTGTAAATAGTTCATCCCAACCCGAAGAAGGGGTAAACATATATAGGTAAACGACGTTTCATAGCCTTTAACGAGTTCAAAAACGACAAGAGCTCGTCAATCTTTTCGTGTTTTAAGAGTTAGAAAAGAGTTGAAAGCAGACCCCCCGTTTTTATTCTCTTTAACTAATCAAAAGAGGGAAAAAATACTCGGAAATCTTGTCATCTTTTACGAGTCAAAAAAGAGCTTAAAGGTGACTCGTCCTGGAGGAACGAGTGGTATAAAGGGTAGCAACTGGTTCCAGCAATGGAGGAACTGCTCAAAACATGTAATGGTCAAGAGGCTGGCTAATAAAACCACTCATTGTTGAGGTTCCTCAGGAAAGAAAAAAATAACCAAGTGAAAGCATATGATCGGACAAAGAGATGGTAGCGATGGAATAAAACAACCAAGGCTCATCTAGTAGAAATCAGTTGATTAAAACGATAATCACGAGATGTAAATCGGGCATGGGTTCATTTTTACACAAGCTTGAACCATGGAGAACTCTGCTTTGATTTAATTTCATGTTTACACAAGCTTGAAACCAAAAACTATGCTTGAGATAAGTTTGCACGCCCCCGACATAATGACTCAATTTGAGGTACATGCCCCCCAAGCTTCATTTCATTCAACTAGGTGGATGGAATGAAGGTTCACTTTCGAGATCCAGGAAAGTCTCAACTCGGATTTTACGAGATCTTAATCAAAGACTCGATTTTGAAAAGGGAGTTGTTTCATTTTTTAACAAGGTTGATACAGTAAAAGAACTATCCTCAGACATCTATTTCATTTTTTAACGATGTAGATACAGGAAGAAACTGTCCTCAAACTCCTTGATTCATTTTTTAATGAGATTGACACAAGACAAGGAACTGTGCTTCCATTCCTTGTTTCATTTTTTAATGAGGTTGATACAGTAAAAGGACTATCCTTGAGACCCTTGTTTCATTTTTTAACAAACTTGACATAAGGCAAGGAACTATGTTCACACTCCTTAATTCATTTTTTAACGAGGTTGTCACAAGACAAGGAACCATCCTCATGACTCCTTATTTCATTTCTTAACGAGGTTGACACAAGACCAGGAACTATCCTCACGACGTTTGTTCATGACCCATAAGAGAACATGGCTCCCAAGAGGTCTTCACAAGATGAAAGAACCACGCTCTGAGAGGAATACATGTCATTTAGTACCAAAGACAGATTGAGTTCCAATGCCCCTAGTACATAATGTACAATACCATATGTGTGATCATCAACAGATGCGGAGATGGAACGGGTAGCCACATAATTGACCTGTGGCGGGGCAGGTACTGCTTGAAAGCAAGAGTCGATAGGGGATGATGGTTGCAAAGGAGGCACCTGGTGACCAATGAACGACAATTGATCAATGGTCGCAATTCTCCCTTTGTGCGGAAAACAAACCACACGGAAAAGTGAAGAAACAAGAGCTCCCATGACATAAACATAATCGTGTCCAAGGAGAAGATTGAAATCTAAGGGACCTTGGACTACCATCATGTCTATATAGACGTTCTTTCCTCCCAAAGTAATAGGGAACTTCGGAAGGACAGCCAAGGGTTGATTGGTTCCTCTGTTGAAAGCCAACATATTTTGAGTGACAAGCACAAGTTGTGGGGAGCCCAAAACTTGTCAAGTAGTAGAAGACATGATGCTAACAGACGTGCCTTCATCTAATATAGTTCCATGTACTACCATATTATAGGCTTGTACTGTGATCTGGAAATGCACATAAGATGGGGGGCAGAAAGCAATCAATTGACTCCAATCAAAAGAGACGACAGAACTACTTGGTGGAGGTATCATATGATTTCCCCCGTGCTCTGTAGGAATAGAAAAAAGACTCTCCTGAACAACCGGGACGGGAGGGTCACTCTTTGATTCATGAGAATCTAAGGAGATGAGAAGAACATGAGTGGTATGATCACCACTCTCTTCGGGAACAAAGTGATCAACTGAAGGCAGAGACAAGTCAACACTCTTTTCGACCAATGGTTGGTCGAGAATAGATAGAAGAGAGTCTTGCTCGAGAAGAGCAGGATAGGAAAGAGATGAATCTAAGTAAATCTCTTTACCAACTGGGAGAGGGTCGGAAGAAAGCCTCCGATAACCAACAGGGAGTTGGGCCTGAGGAGCTATAAGGTTTTTCAAAGCTTTGGACACTTTATCCATAAGAGGACAAAGGTGAAGAATATGCTTTTCTTCGCATAATCTACAAGGGAATCTAATTTTCCCTTTCTTCTTACCATCGCTAGATGAGGGTGTAGCATCGACATGATCTCCAGATATCGATGGGGATGGTCGATCCAGATTTTGAGACCATACCTCTAAGACTCTGGGAATGCCAAGACAGTCTCGGAGGAGATGGTCACCCTTACATAGCTTGCAAGGGAATCTAACCTTTCGTGGAGGATCGGAATGTTTGTCTACGGGAGGTGCATTTGGAATAACAACTACACGGTTGGCCTCTCACTTATCTGTCTTCTTCTTCTTCATCTTCTTCTTCTTAGCCTCCTGTTTACTGGATTTCAAACTTTCACCAAGCGAGGTAGAAGAGGAGGGTAAAGAAATAGGGGAAGAAGGTGAGAGGTTAACCTTAGAATCAACGTGATGTGGTTCAAATGAAGGATATGGTTGGGCAGGATTTGGGACACTCGAGACCACCAAGGTCGAAAATAACCAGATAGGTAAACCAATGGTTAACCCAGGGAGGGACAACATTGCCATATAAGGAGCACCAACGTTTCCAAACGAAGGAAAAGGACCAGGATTCCAATCTGAGGGGAATCCTTGATTGGTACACTGTGGAAATGTTGCCATTGGAATCGACCCTAAAGAATTACTAAGGAAGATAACTTTAACCAGGAATATTTCGTGGGAAGTTAATTTTAAAGCACTAAAACAAAACTTTGCATTTTCATGTTTTAAGAGTCGAGAAAAGGGAAAAAGGTGACTCTAGTATCTTTCAGTTTGAACGAGCTCGAAAGGACAAGTGCTCGATGATATTTTAAATTTAAAGAGTCAAAAATACCAAAATGACTGCTCTGGATAATCTAGGCAAAATGATTAGCAGGTAATCGTGAACTGCATAATACCTCTCGGCGAACCCAGAAGTATAGGCAGGTAATCTCCCCAAATGTTGTGTTCGGTGTATCACATTTACAAGGCAGAAAACTCAGCTTCCAACGGATAAAGGATTGCATACCTAGTGGGGTCTCCATTGATATACTCGATTGTACGGGAGCACAAGTCCGTACTAGTGTTGTCTAGTGCTAAAGTGAACGACAACTTCTAGGTTTAAAGACGTCGAAACATGTCTCTAGCCTAGACCTCTAAATATAAGTGTTAAGTTTCAATGCTTCCCTAGGTTAATTCAATAGATTTTAACGGTTGATCTTGAATTAGGTTTCAATTACAAGGCCTTACCGTTGTCAACTGAAAAAACTCCTACATGCAGCTCTATGAGAAAGGAAATCTTTGTCTTCGATGAAAGTTAACACTAATTGAGAGATAGAGAACACACAATCAATGCAACAATCAAAGAATAAAATATTTCACTAATAAATCTCCAAAATGCACTAAATCTTCATATCGAATGCACTTCAACTAGTCCTTTTAATAGTAAAGGGAATTCATTTCTTTTTCGAATACAAATCATGACGCGGCTCTAGTCTTCAATGATGCTAACTAATGTAACATATTGATTCAGCAAACTAGAATTATGTATTTTTCAATGGAATGTTAACATGAATCATTCATAAACACTTCAATGAAAAATTTCTAATATAAACAACCTCGAGCAAATGCAAAGCACAAAAGAGAGTTCCTTCCAAACTAATGATGCAAAGACTCAACCAAAAACAAGATGAGCAATGTGATCTATTCCTGAAAAGAGACGTTCAATCCACAAACGAAACTTTTCAAACTTGTTAAATGAAAATCAAAGCAGCAAAAGGACTAACAAACGAAATGCAAGGAGCAACTTGACTATCGACTTGACTTGCTAAGCACACAAATAGGTGAATGGATGACAACCTAGATGCCATAGGGTTATAAACCATCCAATAACTCAAAAAACCAAGTGAAGAAAAGGCAAACCAAACCAGCATATCAACCAAGCTAATAGGACTTTCTAGTCAGGGAGAACATAGTCAAAACAGGTTAAGAGACAGAAATCAGAAGGGCAAGACACGCTGGTTATGATCTAGGGGAAACCCTGATCTTCACCTACAGGAATCGGCGCAACTGGCTAACTGACAACAAGCGCCAGAAGGGGGTTAGCACGACTATCAAAAAAAAAATGCGTTGACCAAGGATTCAAGGGAAAAAAAACCAAAGGCTAAAACTAGACTTACCATTATAAATTTCAGGCTCAGAGCAGTAAACCAGGTAAAGTAAAGAACAGTAAAGGGAAAAGGTGATACTAGAAAAGTTCACACAAAACCATAAAATGACAATCAATCAAATAAAAGGATTGGCTCCCTAGCAGAGTCGCCAATTTGTGGTGCAGGTAAATTCTTAGTGTGGACACAAACTATTCAGTCAATTTAATGTCATAAATTGCTACATAAATTATCAACCCAAGTATTGTAAACTGATGAAGTGTAGTGCACTATATGTGCTAGATGACCCTCTTACCTCACTATTTTTGAGTTTTATGTTTGTTTTGGGGTTTTGTTCTTTTGATTCCTAATGTTCTGCAATGTAATCTACAAAATCTTAATCTACTGCTGCTAAGAATCTAGAGAAATGAAATGAGAGCTAAAAGTGCTTTTAAGCCAGATTTGAAAGTAAAATTCTAACCAAGAAAATGAAAACTAAGCTTCTCTTCTTGTTTTTATGATTGTTTCCAAAACATGAACTTAGAAGTACTTAAAACTGCTAACTATTCAATTATAAAACTCAAAGCTTAAATGAGAAAATAAGATTGCAGCTATCTATGATAAATCAAAAGTGAAACACTAAAAGTAAGATTACTTATACTGTCTAACCTACTGCAGAATCAAAACTTTAATGAACAATTGAAGATGGAATTGCAGCTAAACTAAGTGAAAAAAGAAAAACCATAACTGAATATGAAGTTACAATTATGAAAGCAAAGCTAAATGAAGTATTTTTGTCACTCCGCTACACAATTTAGGGAGAACTACCTCCTTGTGATAGCATTCTTGAGATATTTCATTCTTCATCATTCTAAGAAAAGTAGACATGAACTAAACTAAGTGAAAACCCATAATTGAGAATGAAGTTGTAACTATTCTATTATGAAAGCAAAGCTAAATGAATTATTTCTGTCACTCTGGTACACAATTTAGAGAGCACTACCTCCTTGTGATAGCATTCTTGAGAGATTTCATTCTTCATTATTCTAAGAATGGTAAACATAAAAAATGCAGAGAGACTCATTCACAAATGAAACATTCCACCACTTAGTTTTAGGATTAACCATCAACTGAAAGGCTTTTGAAAATATTCATTTATAACATGAATTACTTAAACTAATAAGGAAATGGCATTGAACAACTTAATTCTAAATCTAAAAACTAATGAACAACAAATAAAATGAACCAATTTATGCTACTGACATCAACTTAAAACTATTGATAAGAAACTAGAGAGCAATAAATAACCAAAGAACTGTTTTGCGCTGAAATAGAACTACACTAATGTTGAAATTTGGTACCGGAGGATAGGTGGTTCCCTTAGGCTTTGATCTTTGGCCTAGGGAAAAGTGTCCAAAAGATTTTAATTTTTCTCCTAAAGTGACTTTATAATTTTTATAAAGTTAAAATCTAATTTAAAAGTGACTTTAACTGATAAAGTTACTAAGTCTAATTTTAAAGTGACTTTTATAAAGTCAATGAAAAATTAGAAAGGAAAAGTGACTTTGGAAATAAATGACTAAGTGGGTCTTTATTAAAGTGGGGTGAATTAAAAAATAGAAAGTGAGATTTAAATGTGCATTTAATCTCAGCCATTGATCTAAATCTATTTCAGCCATTGGATTTAGAGATCACCAAAAGTCATTGGATAAAAGTCACTTGGAGTTATATTAAGGGAGGAAAAGGAGGAAAAGATCACATTCGATTCAATTCTTTCATGAGCAGATTGAGAGAAGGAGAGCAAGAGAGCAAGGGTGATTTCTGGACAGTGAGCAACGGAGTATCAGCAGCGGAGTTGCAGCAACGGTGTATCAGCAGCGGAGTTGCAGCAACGGTGTATCAGCAGCGGAGTTGCAGCAACGATGTATCAGCAGCGGAGTTGCAGCAACGGAGTATCAGCAGTGGAGTTGCAGCAATGGAATATCAGCAGCGGAGTTGCAGCAACGGTGTATCAGCAGTGGAGTTGCAGCAACGGAGTATCAGCAGTGGAGTTGCAGCAACGGAGTTGCAGCAACGGTGTATCAGCAGTGGAGTTGCAGCAACGGTGTATCAGCAGCGGAGTTGCAGCAACGGTGTTTCAGCAGCGGAGTATCAGCAGCTGAGTTGCAGCAGCCATGTTTCAGCAACGGTGTTTCAGCAGCGGTGTATCAGCAACTGAGTTGCAGCAGCGGTGTTTCAGCAACGATGTATCAGCAGTGGAGTTTCAGTTGTGGTGTTTCAGCAAGTCTGTACAGCTGAGTTTCAGCAAGGCTGAGATAAGTTGTAAAAGTTTGCTCGTTGATTTTTGCTGAATATTTCTCTTACCGTAAAAAGGCATTTTCCAGAAATAAAGAAAAGCTCTCAAACTGGTTTTCCCCAAGAGTTGTAGGGGGTTTTTCCAGGGTCACGTTGACCAAAAATATCAGTGTTTTAATGTGTTTTATGGCTGTTTATTACTGCTGATTTTTATTTCTGCAATTTCCAGCATTCTGTAAATTTTCCAGAATTTGTGTTTTCAGCAAAATTTATTTTTCCAGCTTGTTGAATGTATGGTTATGGGAAAGGGCATTTAACTACATGGGAGAAATAAGGAGAAACTGAAAACCGGGGTGGGAAAACAGAAATTTTTACATGGTATCAGAGCTTGAGTGCTGAAGGGCAGTTTGGGATAGCAAAAGAGAAAAATTACAGCTGCTGATTTTTCACTTAGAAAATTCCAGCAAGCCGATTTTTCATAAACAACAGGTTTTATCTTTACTACAACAGTGCTATTTTCAGTTTTAGGACAGCAGGATGTCATTGGGATTAAGGGTGGAGGATAGGTTGGATGGGCATATAAATTACAGCGTTTGGAAGGAGAGAATGCAGAGTATCGTTGAGGAGGCAGAAGTCTGGGATATCATGGTGCATACCACTCAGACCCCTGTTGTAGTGCCTACTGATGCTACTCAGTTGGCTGCTTATAATAGAAAGAACAACAAGGGTAAGAGGCTGATTTTAGACGGAATCAAAGACCATTGAATTCCTCATGTGAGAGGAAAGAGCAATGCCCATGAGATGTGGACAGCATTGTCCAATCTCTACCAGAGTACCAATGAGAACCGGAAAATGGTTCTGAAAGAGAAACTGAAAAACATTAAGATGGGCAATGATAGTGCAGCTGGATATCTCACTAAGATTACTAATGTGAGAGATGAGTTGGCAGCGATTGGAGAGGCCATTCCACCCACTGAGTTGGTGCGGATTGCGGTAAATGGCCTCCCCCGTTCATGGATGAACTTTGCTGATGGGGTTTGTGCTCGTGAGACCCTTCCCACATGGGAGAGGTTTTGGGATGATTGCATTCAGACAGAGATCAGGAAAGGTCAGCTTGGGGCAGCCAAGCCAGTTGAGCAGGATGAGGATGTAGCACTGGTGGCAGGAGGCAAGAAAGGCAAAGGGAAGAAGCAGGCTTCCACAAGCAGTGGTGGGGGCAAAGGCAAAGGTAAAGGTAAACAGGTAAACACACAGAAGGACTATTCCAAGGTGAAGTGTTGGAATTGTCAAAAGATGGGACACTATGCAGTTGTGTGTCCGGAGAAGAAGAAGAAGAAGGGGAAGGACCAGAGTTTGGCAGCATCAGCAGAGATTGAGGACTTTGCAGGTCGTTTTGACCGGGAGTTTGCATTCACTATGTGTGAGTCCTCTAGTGCAGGATCACCTGCCATACAGGTTCAGAGGGAGCATGCTTTTCCCTCGATTAGCAGAGAATCTACAGGTATCTGGTATGTAGACAGTGGGGCTTCACGTCATATGACAGGAGTCCGTGAGTACTTCTCAAAGCTTTCAGAGAGTGACACTGATGTAGAAGTAGTACTCGGTGATGACAGAGTTGTTAGAGCAGTCGGGGTGGGGACACTGACATTTCAGAGGGAGTCCAAACCTCCCTTGAAAGTGATAGATGTTTCTTATGTGACAGGGATGAGGAAGAACCTCATATCTGTCTCAGCTTTGGAGGACAGAGGATATGCGGCATTGTTCATGGGAGGATAGGTGTTGATGTATCCCAGGGGCGCTCCAGCTGAGTCAGCTAGAGTGATAGGTGTACGCCATGCAAAGGTGTACAGGTTTGCATTCCAGCCTCTTTTGGCATTGAGTAGTAGTACCGACAGCAGAGCTAGGAGTTCTGAGCAGTGTAAGATTTGGCACCGCAGGATGGGACATATGTATCATGGAGCCTTGAGGACCTTGCGGGAGATCACAATAGGTATGCCAGATTTCAGTACTGATCACTTTGATTCTTGTATAGGATGTGCTATGGGCAAGTTTGCCAAATCCCCTTTTCCCAACAATGACAGCAGAGCGACTGGGATACTTGATTTGATACATTCTGATGTGAGCGGTCGGATGTCTCATGTTTCTTTGAGTGGATATGAGTATTATGTTTTATTCATTGATGATCACTCCAGGAGGACCTGGATTTATTTCTTGAAGACCAAGGGTGAGGTCTTCAAGCGGTTTCAGGAGTTCAGAGCTCTTGTAGAGACACAGATAGGTTGGAAGATCAAGTTCCTGAGGTCGGACAATGGAGGAGAGTACACCCTTGGAGAGTTTGTTAACTATTATGCGGAGGCAGGCATTAGGAGGGATTTCACTGTTCCTTACAACCCCCAGTAGAACGGGGTTGCGGAGAGGAAGAACAGATCCATCATAGGGGCTGCCAAAGCCATGTTACATGATCAGGGGTTGCCATTGTTTTTTGTGGGCAGAGGCCTGCAACACAGCTGTTTACTTGCAGAACAGGAGTCTGCATCGTGCCTTGGGGCACATGACTCCGGAGGAGGCTTTCTCTGGGAAGAAGCCTGATATTGGTCATCTTCATATCTTTGGATGCATTACATACTCCTATATAACCAAGGAGAAGAGGACCAAACTAGAGCCCACCGCAGAGAAGGGTATCTTTGTGGGCTACAGTGAGACCTCAAAGGCCTTTCGGATTTACATTCCTGCACAGAGGAGAGTTGTTGTCAGACGGGATGTGAATTTCGAGGAGGACAGGGCCTTTAGGAGATCACGGGAGTTGGAGTATCTGGATCAGCCAGACCCTCAGCAGCAGTTGAGTCAGTCGCAGGGATCCAGTGGGCAGGGATCAGGAGGATCAGGAGGTACATCTTTGAGGATGTCAGGTCCATCAGTGAGCAGTGGCTCACCGAGCCAGAGGGGTGGTGCTCCGAGCAGGTCACAGAGCAGTTCACTAGGGAGTCCACTGATGGACAGTTCACACGGTACCTCAGCTTCTACAGGTTCAGGTGCAGGCAGGAGGACAGCGGACAGACAGTCAGGAGTTCAGGCTACTGATGGTGATGAGGAGGAGGAGTTTCATTCTCCTATGGGAGAAGCATGCTCAGGGAAGAGGAAGCCCAAGTGGCTTCAGGACACCTTGAGAGATGCACATCTGTTGCTGAGCTGAAGAGGCCGGTCAGAGAGAGTAGACCACCTGAGAGATTTTGTAGTTATATGGCGATGGTTACCAGCATCCTTGACTCTGAGCCTTCTAGCTATGAGGAGGCAGTTAGCCAGCAGGTCTGGAGAGAGGCCATGCAGGAGGAGTATTCTTCTATCATGAAGAATGATGTTTGGGAGGTAGTGCCGAGGCCTGAGGGCAAGTCCGTGGTTACTTCCAGATGGCTTTACAAGGTAAAGCATGCTGCAGATGGCAGCA
>APFE030025449.1:299250-313351 GCA_000404065.3 Pinus taeda | reverse complement strand
TTAAGGGGGGAATGTTGACACCTAATCCTTGTGATTGGGTGAATTTATGTAAATAAATAAATTAGAAATATGAACAGTCATCGGGAGATGAACTGAACAGTCTTTCCCTCATGTATATAACGAACACCTACCTGATGGAATAACACACAAATCATTTTTGCCTTATGGAGTTACTGCCTGGCCTAATAGTTCCGTAGCTGAAAGACAAAAACTATTCAAATAACAAACATAACAATATAACTTTTAAATCACTGAAATATACTGCTTGAGGCAATGTGTAATGGCTTTTGATGATTAAGGATGCATTTTTCATGGAAAAGCAAAGGAAGAAGGATGAGAAAGTTGCTTAAGAGAGAGGCAGTTTTGGAACTCAACACAAAAAATTCCTCTAGCCCGAGAGAGCGGGTCTAGCCACAAACAAATAATCTATGGAAAATCTCCTTAAGCTAGAATCAAATAAGAGGGCCTACCTCTCAGAACGCTATTCCGCTTGGTGATGATCCTGCTTCCTTACTCCTGCTATCTTTTGTTTCCTTCCTTTGAATACGTGAAACAAGCAAACAAACAACAACAACAAATGTGATAGCATACAATATTGTATTCAACCTACTTAACAGGTCAAGGAACATTAAGCCATAAAGATGTACGATAACACTTCATGTAGGAAATCAATCAATAGTTGTATTCATATAAATTCAGAAAGAGATTACAACAATGCCTTGGCATTGTTGGTCTCCTCCGACGTATCCAGGTTCCCACACTTTTGCTATCATCTCATGGATAACCCCAACAATGGAAGTTTTAAGGCCTCTTCCCTTTAGTCTCAAACCAAACCAAACACACTATTCTCTCTCAAACATACACTAGAAAGCTACAAGCTATAGATGTCTTGCTAACCATTCAAACTCACTCTAAAACTAGTTTAGCTTGGGAAAAGAGAGTTTTATATAGCTTTGATGGAGGGGATATGGTTCCTCTAATCATGGGAGAAGGCCTTATCTCTTGGGTTTGTTCCATCCTAATAGGGGAAAGGAGCCCAAACTAACTTCCTTGGCTCCATCCAGCCCCAACCATCTACTAGACTTCTGTTACGAGGCTTCTAGACCTGGAAGCTTTGACTCCATATTTGAAAAACTTCCCAAAAGAGGATCTCGTGACTGAAAAAGGGCTCAGTCGCTCCGTATGGCGCTAGTGCTAGTTTTAATCTCTGTAAATCGGCGCGAGGAGGAAACTGGTCAGTAGCGTTGGTCTTGTAAACTGGGGTAAAAGAAAGATTCTTGGGAAATGATGCAAAAGGGAATTATTCTGCTCATGAAGAGGGACATACTGGGAGTTTCTTCATTATGGGAAAGCATGTAGGGTTCACTATAGAGGTCCTCCAGGATCTTGGACGGGGAGTACAAGGATAGTGACAAAATTGTGTGTAACATGCCTATGCCTTGATTACAGCATCAGTTAATGAAGAGGTGAGTCATCATGTTATGCCATTTACAAATTCCTTTGAAGCCTTAAATAAGTTGAAATATTTATATGACTCGCACTTTGAGCTTGAAGTAGTTCAATTAGTGATCAAACTGTACAATTTAGAATTGAAAGATGATGATCCCCTTGCCTTAGCCTCTGAAGTAAGAGTCATTATGCATGATATAGAAGCCATCAGTGTTAAAATGGATGTTCCTCTCACAAATTTTGTCAAGTCACTGTATCCCTCATTATCTTGAGTCATTACAAGCTAGTGGCAAACTTAAATACATTTTCTTTGACTCTCTTGCAGATAATTTTTTCGAAAGAGAGAGTTTTTGGGAAGAAGAAGACAACTTCACAATCCCTGAAGAATTTGTGTGTCTTGCACAGAAAGAGAATAATCAGGCACAATATTCTTCTAAAGGAAGAGGTGGTCATAGATGGCGTGGAAGGAAGAATAATAGAGGCGGGGGGGGGGAGTAGACATTAACAAGGAGTAAGACCTAAACTGGACATGATGCTTCCACGTGTAAGCTCTCTCACAACAAGGTCGGATAGCAAAAGGATGAAGAGAAGGGAAAATCGACAGATTGAGGGAAATGTAAAGCACTCGAATCTGCTCATTATGTTGTGGCACATTGTGATATTGGAGTAATTGAAAACTTGTTTAATGCTTCACTTGCTTTGTGGAAATATGCATGGTTTCTTGATTCATGATCAATTTTCCACATGAATTTTAGAAGAGATTTCTTTGAAGAATTCACTGACAATGTTGATGGAGTAATCTACTTTCCTGACAAGGCAAAATTAAAGTCATAAGGGTTTGGCACCATCAGGCTCAAATTACCTAGTCTCCCAGACTTTCTTCTACATGATGTTCTCTACCCCCCAAAGTTGAGGAGAAACTTGTTGTCTTTGGTTCACATCTACCAGTAAGGACACTCCATCCACATGTTTTATGGCAACGTTGAGGTCAAAAAAGCATCATAAAAATCATGTGTCATGATTGGGATAGCAGAAGAAAGACTTTTGAAGTTGCAAAGAACCTCTGCTCGTGCACAAATTTTTTCATGAAGTTCTCAATTTGATGAAGGTACAATACTATCCAGTCTCTTATGGCATTCTAGATTTAGACATTTGAACTATGACAATCTGTGTTTATTGAAGAGAAATGGTGTTATTGGTTGACTGACCATTCCTAGGAAACTTAAGCAATGTGATGCTTGTATCTTAGGAAAGAACAACAAACAATATTTTCATGATTCTCATTCCAGAGCACATATGAATCTTGAGTTGACTTATTCTGACTTTTTTTGGCCCTATGCCTATTCCTTCTGCAAGTGGTAATAAATACGCAATGAATTTTATTGATGAGTACACTAGAACGTGTTGGGTATATCTCTTGAAGAACAGAGTTGAAGCTTTTGAAACTTTCAAAAACTTTCATGCATGAAATTAAAAGGATACACAATCTCATATTGGCTTTATTCACGTTGATAATGGAAAATAATATACTTCAAATGAATTTGAAAAACCATCTTCGCCAGCATGGGATAAAAAAGCAAACAATAGTGCCTTGTAATCCCTAATAGAATGGTGTAGCTGAAAGAATGAATGGGACAATCTTAAATATGGTAAATCCAATGATGTTTTTCAAAAATGTAAAGTTGATGTTTTGGGTTGATGTAGTTCTATCTATTGTGTATATTAATAATAGGTGTCCATCTCACGCTCTCAAAAATAAGACTCCCTATGAAATGAGGTATGGCCACATTCATTTGATGAGACATATGAGGTTTTTTGGTTCCACCTATTATGCCTTGATACCTATGAAACAGAGAAACAAAATCAGTGCAAGGAGTTCAAAATGTATCTTCTTAGGGCACTCAAATACCTCCAAAGCATATCGTCTCTACAATGAAGTAAATAAGAAGTTTATAATATCTAGAGATGTATTTTTTCTTGAATCTTCCAAGACTGACAATGTTGTTGAGCAACAACTTGATCACTTGGAAAAATTCGGGCATACATACTCTTTTCAAGAATTTGATAATGATATTCCACATCTTGAAGGGGGGATCCCTATACTTGATCAATCTATGGAATCTCCTTCGGAAGCACTCTCTCCCCCTCTTGAAGTTCCAACCACTGATCAAGAAGCCACTTTGAGTGATGTGATTGAGAGAATTGAGAGTCTAAATCTTTATTTAGCCCCATCTCAGTTAACTGAACAACATGGGCCATCTCAGAAATGTCCTCCAAAATGGCTCATGAAGAAAATTGAAAGTGTTCATCCTAATGAGGTTGGAAAGACGGGAACAAGAAGCTCTATTAGATAGAATGGAGGTGATGTAGACGATTCAGATTCACCTCCTAATATGGATGTTTCTTATGATTGTGAATTAAATTTGTCTATGGATTTCAAACCAACTTCCTCAAAGAAGCCACTTCTCATGATGAATGGAAAGAAGTGATGTTGAAAGAATATTATGCTTTGATAAAGAATGGAACATGGAAGCTAGTTGATCCTCCATTAGGAACCAAACTGATAGGCTACAAGTGGGTCTTTAAGAACAAGTTAAAATCAAATGGCTCACTTGACAAACATAAAGCTAATCTCATGGCAGAAGGTTTTGCACATAAGGAAGAGGTT
Source organism: Pinus taeda (assembly GCA_000404065.3). NCBI lineage: Eukaryota > Viridiplantae > Streptophyta > Pinopsida > Pinales > Pinaceae > Pinus > Pinus taeda. The sequence goes on along the minus strand of APFE030025449.1, from coordinate 309,234 downwards.
GATTATGAGGATGCTTTTTCCCCAAAAGAAAATGGGCTATCATACCAAATCTCTTTGCCTTGGCAGCTCAAAATAGTTGGAAAGTCCATCAAATGGATGTAAAAACAACTTTCTTGAAGGAGGATCTGAAAGAGAATGTTTTTATGTATCAACTACAAGCATTTGTTGTGAAGAGATGTGAGCATAAAGTATGCAAGCTTGTCAAATCATTGTATGGCCTTAAACAAGCACTGCGAGCTTGGTACGAGAAATTGACTAAGCATCTTCTTAAACTAAATTTCAAACATTATGATCTTGATTATTCAACTTTGTTTGTCAAGAAAGTTGGAAAAACAATTATATTTCTTATGGTGCATGTAGATGATCTTCTAATGAAAAGTAACAATGAAAATTACTTTGCATCCATAAAGAAAGAATTGAGGAAAGGTTTCGAAATGACAAATTTGTTATATGTTTACTATTATATTGGTATTGAAGTAACCTAGCATCTGAAGTTTATATTATTGTCTCAAAAAAAGTACATTGGAGATATGTTTAACAAATTTGGCATGGATGAGTGCAATCCCTTGGCCACTCCAATGGAACAAATTTAAAGCTCGCATCCACAGAAGGAAATGAATTTGAGGATGCAACAAAGCACATACAGCTCGTAGGAAGTCTCAATTACCTTACTACTACCAAATCGGACATTTCATTTGTTATTGGAATCCTCTCTAGGTTTATGCAAAAGCCTTGTGAGGGTCATTGGTCTGTTGCAAAAAAAGTTCTAAGGTACTTGAAGTGAACTCAAGACTTTGGACTCAAATATAGACATGTGGCTGACTTCAGCTTGATTAGATACTCTGATTCAAATTTTGATAGAGATTAAGAAAATGGAGTATCCACTTCAGGTTATGTTATGAGTCTTAGATCAGGAGCTATCTCTTGGAGTTCATGCAAATAGTTAGTTCTATCATATTCCACAATTAAGGTTGAATATGTGGCAGTTTCAAAATCAATGAAGGAAATTATTTGGCTCACGAAAATTTTGGAAGATTTGCAAGAGAAACAAGTGCATTCTACTGCTATTTTCATTGAAAACACTTTTGCAATAAAGTGGGCCAAGAATCCAAAGTTCCATGATCAAACCAAGCATATCAATATAAAGTATCATTAGATTCAACATCATGTTGAGGCCAAGACTATTCACCTAATCCATTATTCCACAAATGAGGAGATTATAGACATCTCCACCGAAGTGCTTGGAAGGGAAAAGTTTGAAAGATTGAATGATGCTTGGACTCACCAACATCCCTTCAAATTAATGCAAGGAATGTTGACACCTAATCTTTAGGGATTCAGAAAATTGTAAATAATGTAGATAAGAAAATAGGGAAGACAAAGAGACATTGGAATATCAATTCCAATAGTCTCCCACTCCTTGTATATATTCATGATTTCTTAATGCAAATCATATTCATGGAGTTACTCAAACTTGGCACGACAAGAGGTCATAATATAATATTGTCTAGAGGTGGATGAGGTGATACTCACCTTCTACCAAGAATATAGGAGACCATGATGGCTCACCTAAACATTGTAGGAGGATTGAGAGCATTTAAAGTCCCTAGATCTTTAGTGAGGGTGAGTATATCTCCTGGGAGATATTCTTGTTGCAGTACATTGGTTGTTTCTTCCATTTGCAAGCCTTCAAAATTTCTTAAGGAGGTGAGGTGTGATACCTTGATGGTCAATGATGTTTGGATTGATTCCATGAATACAGAAGGTACATATTTGTAAATGGCAACTTTGGTGGAGTTGCAAATGGAATTGATTAATCTTCTTGATCATATATTGATCAAGGACCTTAACCGCGGTCAAGAATAAGGTTGTAAACAATTTACATGCAGTTTCAGTTCACATGACCGCCAGTCCTACGTGAATTAGCATTAAAAGGTTAACAGTGGATTTTAACGTGAATTAGCATTAAAAGGTTAATATTGGCTTCGAGCACTAAATCCTTTATTAAGCAACTTTTTCTTAAAATATGAATTAAGCATGTGGGAAGTATTTGGCCAAGCGGTAAACGGTTTCTCACGCGGGCGAAAGGTTGGAAGTGGTAATTTACCAAAAGCACACGATTAGCCTCAGTAGGTGACACGTAGCAGGGCAAAACTGCTTTTCTCGCGCGCCCTCGATTTGATATCGGTCGTGCAGAAATCTATGCGAGATTGCGTGATGTCCGTTGGATCGAGTGGGTCACATCAACAGTGGAGATTGTCTAGGCTAGTTGGCCAACGGATGACGCGATAGCCATTGGATGGATGGGATAGATCGACGATTGAGAGTTAACCCGATCACAAACTCTATGGAGGATTATCCCTAACCGCCGGGATTATACCACACATATGTGTGCCAGGAAGTTAATGTAACGGCGACCTCTGACGGTCAGCCTAGTGGAGTGGCTAAACTTTAGCATATATGATAAGTTTAGTTGGAGTCAGGTGCAGTCACCAATATTGGTGGAGATATCACATAAAAGCACTCAAAGAGCAGTTTTAAGAGATAGTCCAGAGAAAACAGGAGAAAAGGAAGAAAACAAAGAGAGTCCAGAGAAGAGACTGAGAAGCTCAGAAGACTAGCGAGAGTGAAACAAGAGGCTCGCTAAGCTAATCAGAGCCTTCTGAAGCCGATGGGATAGTCTAAAGAAGCTGAAGAAGTCATCTTCATGGAGAATTTCATCCAGGAAGATTGATTTGGAACTTAGAAGCCACCAGAGATTTGAGGTAGTTGTAGGAGCTACCAATACTCATTCTCAGTGATCCAATAGTCAATTCTGACTGTAAATGACCTTCTGAATCCATTGTAGGGATTTGTAGAAGCATTTGGGGACTTTTAAGGGCCAAGAAGCTACAGGGAAGTTTCAGGCAGTAAATGATCAAATGATCAGTCTGTTGGAGGTGTCTGATATGTGCTAGAGACAGAATAAGAAGTTCCAAAGACAATTGAAGAATTCCGAGGGAGTTCGTGCCATCAAGAAGCTCAAGATAGCTGATTGAAGGAATCAAGTCCAATGAAGCTTAGATTTGTTTGCAGAGTGAGGATAGTTAGATATATAGATGGTATTCTAAGCCCATTGGTTCAGTTTAGTAACCTTTGGAGTTAAGTGTGGAACTTGTAAAAGAAGCTTTACCATAATCCCAAAGAGCCAAGTCAAGTTGACAAGAGCTCAAGGAGACGTAGCCCATGATATTAGGGTGAACTCCTAGATTAAATTTGTTGTTATGTGTGTGTTTCCTATTTGCTGCATTATATTACTATTATATGTGTTTTATGTTAGCAAAAACACTTAAAGCACTAAAACAGTTAAGAACAAACAAAGACATACACATGTTTCAAGTATTCAATTCCGCAATTGTCAACATAAGCTAGATCATATATTTGTTAAGCTTTGGAGTGGGAGGTTCTTGTAAGTATAACAATATGTTAAACCCTCATTTCAGATCAGGTGGTATCAGAGCTAGCTGCTTGATTGACAGAGCATAGTTGCTTGATAAATAGAGCAATAGATTGCTTGTTTGACTTGATAGGTGTTTAAACAGTACAAAGGATTTGATTGTTTGATTGTTTGCAAACTGACTATTGCTTGAGTTTGCAAAGGTGAAGGGAAAACTACAAATAGCTAAATCCAGGAGAGGACAAGAAGGAAGAAGGGTTGAAGGCATTCTCCTTACCCCAAGGACCTTAAGGCAATCCTTGAAACACAAGAAGGTATGTTTGCTTGAATAAGCTCTTTGTGAATTTTGTTGAAGTTCTTTTGTTCATTTCTATAATGACAACTTCTACAAGTGAGTTCTCAAAATCTTCCTCCTTCTCAAGATTCTTCGATGAAGACATGAAGCAAGACTTGTTCATCATGATGGATATGGTGAGAGAAATGTATGAGGATGAAAGGAAGAGCACCAAACTTCGAGAGCAGTTGAATTACGTGAAGGAAGAGAAGCAGTTGATTTCTAACAAATTGCAGGAAATGGAGAGCCAACTTCATATTGCAAATATGAACCTAGAAAGGATGCATGAGTTGGAGACACAACTCCTTGTTGCCAAAGAAGCCTTAGTCAATTATCAGCTTGAAGAAGAGGTAAACAATCCTAGTTTGTCTTCAATTTCCTCTAAGAATGTTTATGTTGGTTCTTTTGAAAAACATACAAGAGGCATAGGGTCCAAGTTGATGTCAAAAATGGGCTATGAAGGAAAAGGATTGGGCAAACATGCACAGGGCATTATTGAGCCAATAATGGTTGAGGAAAGGCCTAAGTATTTGGGTCTTGGCTATGGACAATCTTATGGAGAAAGTTCCAAAGCAGCCATGAAGGCAAGTGAAACAGTTCCTAGAAGGAGTTTCATTCAGGTTATCTACCTCAAGTTTGTAAAGATTGTATTCTTGGGGAATGCAATAGTTTGAAAGATACTTTGCAAGAAGAAGGTTCTCATAAACATGCATTGAACAAGAGAGTTTTGAAAGCTCTAAAAGCATTGAAGAGATTGATGGTGTTCCAAAGGGAGCCACTTCTTCATTCAATTCACCTCCTCATGAAGGTAACAGAGGTGAAAGAGAAAGGTATAAATCTGATTTCAACCATATTTCTTTTGATTATGTAAAGCATGATAAATTTCCACGTAAGCATTGGGAAAAAATTGCATGTTCCGTTTGTGGTTTGGATAATCATAGTGTTTCTAGATGTTGGAAGAGAATGGTCACATACAGGAAACTTTTGAAGAAAAGGAGGCAAGAATCCAAAGGTCCATTGGACAAGGCAAATCATGCTGTCAAGAAGATGCACATGTGTTGCACTAACTACCAGAAGCAAGGACATATTGCTGAAAAGTGTTGGACTTTGAATCCAACAATGCTTCCACAAAATTTGAAGAAGGTGGGAAGAGAAAATGGCAAGAATGGAAAGGAAGTTTCCATAATTGATGTGCTGCAAGATGATTCACATGTCAATATGCAAACAAAGGAAGCACCTTGATATGGATTGGTAAGAAATGGTTAGATTTCTTATCCAATTAAGGTTGCATGTCTTTTGATTTGATGCATTTCTTTTCTAATGGACTGAAAGTTGCAGGGTTTTACCAAAAAGGTGAATGGAAAAAGTTGAGTATGAGACTCACTTTATTGCAGCAAAATTATATTCATTTCAGCTTTGTAAGTACATGTACATATGATTGAGGATCTTGTACTAATGATTGTGATTAAGAGAAAGTTGAAGAATGGAATACATACATGAGAATAGTATGTATGAACACAAGGATGTTGATGATTTCCATGTATTTGAACATGTATGTGTAATTGACTTGATGGTTGATTGCTTTGCTTAAAACATGCATGTAATGTCATATTGACTTGGAAAAAGTTGATTTTGTCTCCAAGATTGAAAAACGAGATAATGATGAAGTGTTTCACAAGAGGTAGAATTCTTTCTACTTGGAAAAAGAATCCTTAAGTTATTTTTGTACATGCTTGACTTGAAGAGCCAGTTGTTTGTAAAGGCATGTTTTTTGTTGGCTTGTTATTCAGTTGATCATTTGTATACAAGATGTAAAGGCATAATGATGATTCACATGATGTGAAATTTGTTTCTTTTGATGAAGCAATATTTTATGTGATCAAGTTGTTTTCTTGTATTTTTTTTTTGGACAAGATGTCATAAGAACATTTGTGTGAACCACCTTGGATCAATGATCAAGGAAGCAATGTTCAACTACCTTTTGTAAACTTCTTAATTGAAATTCTGAAGGAAAACCATTCTTGATAGGAGGAAAAGAGCATTTAGAAAGGAAAGTGTTGACTACCTTCGAGTTTTGGTTCAGAGGCACTAGCCATACAAGGCAAGTGTATGGAGGCCGAAAGAAGAGGTGTTGGTACTCTCATCTACTATATAGATCAGTATATCGGTCTTTTGGGGTCCAAAAGATTCTCAATGGGAAGGAGTGATTAGATATTGGTCAAGGACCTTAACCGCAGTGAAGAATAAGGTTGCAAACAATGTACATGTGGTTGAAGTTCACATGACCGCCAGTCCTACGTGAATTAGCGTTAAAAGGTTAATAGTGGCTTTTAACGTGAATTAGCATTAAAAGGTTACTATTGGCTTTAAGCGCTAAAACCTTTATTAAGTGCCTTTTTCTTAAAATATGAATTAAGCACGTGGGCAATATTTGGCCAAGCGGTAAACGGTTTCTCGCATGGGTGAAAGGCTGGAAGCGGTAATTTACCAAAAGCATGCGATCAGCCTCAGCAAGAGACACGTAGCAGGGCAAAACTGCTTTTCTCGCGCGCCCTCGATTTGATATCATTCATGCAGAAATCTGCGCGAGATTTCGCGATGTCCGTTGGATCGAGCGGGGTCACATCAACAGTGGAGATCGTCCAGGCTAGTTGGCCAGTGAACGACACGACAACTGTTGGATGGATGGGTAGATCGATGGTTGAGAGTTAACCTGATCGCAAACTCTATGGAGGATTATCCCTAACCACTGGGATTATACCACACATATGTGCACTAGGAAGTTAATGTAACAGTGACCTCTGACGGTCAGCCTGGCGGAGTGGCTAAAGTTTAGCGGATATGCTAAGTTTAGTTGGAGTCAGGTGCAGTCTCCAATATTGGTGGAGATATCGCATAAAAGCACTCAAAGAGTAGTTTTAAGAGATAGTCCAGAGAAAATAGGAGAAAAGGCAGAAAACAAAGAGAGTCCAGAGAAGAGACAGAGAAGCTCAGAAGAGCAGCAAGAGTGAAACAAGAGGCTTGTTAGGCTAATCAGAGCCTTCTAAAGCCGATGGGATAGTCCAGAGAAGCTGAAGAAGTCATCTTCATGAAGAATGTCATGTAGGAAGATTGATTTGGAGCTCGGAAGCCACCAAAGGTTGGAGGCAGTTGTAGGAGCTACCAGTACTCATTCTCAGTGATCCAATAGTCAATTCTGACTGTAAAGGACCTTCTAAATCCATTGCAGGGATTTGCAAAAGCATTTGGGGACTTCTAAGGGCCAAGAAGCTACAAGGAATTTTCAGGCAGCAAATGATCAAATGATCAATCTGTTATAGGTGTCTAATATGTGTTGGAGACAAAAGAAGAAGTTCCAGAGACATTTGAAGAATTCTGAGGGAGTTAGTGCCATCAAGAAGCTCAAGACAGCTCAAAGCACTGATTGAAGGAATCAAGTCCAAGGAAGCTTAGATCTGTTTGCAGAGTGAGGACAGCTAGGGATATAGATGGTATTCTAAGCCCATTAGTTCAGTTCAGTAACCTTTGGAGTTAAGTGTGGAACTTGTAAAAGAAGCTTTACCATAATCCCAAAGAGCTAAGTCAAGTTGACAAGAGCTCAAGGAGACGTAGCCCATGATATTAGGGTGAACTCCTAGATTAAATTTGTTGTTGTGTGTGTGTTTCTTATTTGCTGCATTATATTATTGTTATATGTATTTTATATTAGCAGAAACACTTAAAGCACTAAAACAGTTAAGAACAAACAAAGACATACACATGTTCAAAGTATTTAATTCCGCAATTGTCAACATAAGCTAGATCATATATTTGTTAAGATTTGGAGTAGGAGGTTCTTATAAGTATAACAATATGTTAAACCCTCATTTCAGATCACTTCTTGAAAACAATTTCCTTGTAAAGATGAAGTATTAGCATTTGGGGTTACTCTAAAAGTGTTTACTCCATGTTTAGAGTTTCTTCATGAGATCTGGGGTATATGGTGTATGCTTATCCCTTGGATAGTCCATGATGGATTTTCACATTGGAGGTGGTTTACCTAATGGTTACTTGATCTTAGTTAAATGATTCCTTGGCATTCTTCCTTGGAGCATTGGAGATATTAAAACAACTCGGGACATAATTAATACTCACATGTAATTTAGTTGCTTGCTTGAGAGGACACCCTATAAGAGATGAGGATCATTGTCATTTTAGAGTAGGATGGACATTTTCCCTAAATAACATGGGCTAAATTGGAAGTTTTCATGGAGGCATTAAGTTGACTTAGATACCTGCTTATGTATGACATCAAAATGGAACTCGACCTATGCACCTTGTAGAGTAGAGAGCATCACATATGTGATGTTGATTTGGGGTAGCATCGGATGTGCTCCAACCACGAAATTTGGTGGAGAGGTTGGGGCACATGAGATCTCCAATACCCAGAAAGGGTTTGGGCAGATTCTAAAAAGATTAGGAGATATTAAAATAATTAATATTTTTAATGGAGTCCCTAAGTCTAAACTTAGGGAAAATAAAATATTAATGTGTATTAATATGAATCTATATTAGAGTGGTCCAAAAGACATGGATCAAACCAGATCTAATATTAGCCGTTGATTAGGGACTTAATCTCGGTCGTTGAGATGTCAACAAGAAAAGTATAAGAGGAGGCTTGAGGGTCACTTGGAGAGCACACTAGATGATCAGTCATTATATTCTCTAGAGCGGGGTTTGCTAAGAGAGATAGAATCAGTGATCGGGAGAGTAGCTGAGGGGCATTGAGTACAGAGAAATAGAAAAGGCAGATATTGTGTTGGGAGAGCAACACACCAGCCAAGGAGAGTGATGCAAAGCCAGCAAGGGCTCATGCAGGGCCACATAGAAGTAGCCAAGTGTTGCGCAGAGCACCAGAGAGGCCAGCGTGTCTAACACAGGGGCCTAGAAAGCTGACGCAAGGGCCAGTGTGAGACAGAGAGGGGCTGACGCAATCCAAATCAGGCAAACACTAGGGTTTCAGAGCAGTTTTGTGCTCAGGAGCCACCGAAAGGATTTTCCGGGGTTTCAGCGAGGAGATTTCTCTCAAACTATGAGGCATAGTTGCTAAGGAAATTCTCTGTTGGGTAGGCCAGTTTCGGCACCTAGATTTTACTCTGATATTTCTTAATAAGAAAACCCTCAGATAGTTGCACCGATTTTCCTACATTGGGTTTTTCCGGGGACATTAGTCCAAAAAATAATGGTGTCATGTGGTGTGTTTGTTCTTGTTTCTTTTAGTTGTTGATCTGTAATATGTTAAGCATGCACTGGTGCTTATTTTCAGTATTTACTTTGTAAATAACTTGTTAAAGAAAAATAACAAGTAGGTAGGAATAAATAAATAAAATGCATGAAGGGTTTCTAAACTAAGTAAACTTAAAAACTTCAACATGGTATCAAAGCGTGATTGCAGATCACGGGATGACTAAAAGACATCAATCGAGCGGAGCAACAGCAGCAGAAAACAGTTGTCTCGAGGTGACAGAAGTTGTTTCTAGCAGCGCAGAAGCCAAGAAGTGTGACGCAGAGCCAGCCAGAGCCACTCAGAAGAATTTGAGAGCTACGCAGAGCCTTAAAGAGGCCAGCATTACTGACACAGAGGGCCAGAGGGTTTACGCAGGGCATTCAGTGCTGACGCAAACCCATCTGGGGTGATGGAAAGCAACATGAGGCAGAGAGGGGCTGACGCAGTTCACAGAGAAGCAATTGCTGGAGTCTAGAAGGCTACAAAAATATTGTAGAGTGGAGCTAGTGAGGTACTGTAGTCAGAACAGTACGTGACAGAGCAGGGCCAGAGGAGTTGTTACCGAGGGTTTCTAGCCGACGAACCTGGATCAGCAATGCAATTATACAAGACGATCAAAGTAGGGGGCATCTCGACAAGTGGAAGAAGGATTTCCAGGAGGGAAATCAGGACTCAGAGAGTCTAGAAGAGAACTTCCAAATGGGAAGTAGAGACTCAGAGGATTCAAATAGAGAACTTCTAGGAGGGAAGTAGAGGAGCTTCATGGCACTACACAGGGTAAGAGACCAGGATAAATTGGACCGAGCATCGAACTTCGCAGTCTGGAAGGCCATAATATTATCAATGCTTGACAAGAATCATGTCAAGAACTTTGCCTTGAAGGTTATAGCTATCTCAGTCGATCCCAATGATAATGAAAAGTACGAAGAGCTGATGGCGAGGGCCAAG
>APFE030025449.1:241783-298173 GCA_000404065.3 Pinus taeda | reverse complement strand
GGTGTGCAACGGTGTGAGATGCAGGGAGTTGTTGCAACAACGCAGAGGTCAAAGAGATGGAGCACTTGTCAGCGGCAGAGGGAGATTTAGCATCAATGGGTGTTTCTAGCCCAACAGGGAGTTCAGTTGGGAGATTAGCTACTTACTTCTCAGTAACTGAGTTACAATGCAGCAGTGGGTAGCACGATGCAACATGATGAGAGGAGGTACAATGCAGATGCAGTGTTGGGAGGAAGGACCAACAACAACACAAATGCAGAGGGAGTTGTCGTGCACATGTAGTGCTCGGAGGAAGGACCAGTAGTAGTGCAGATGTAGAGGGAGCTATCTTACAGATGCAGAAGTGGCAGTGGCAGAACCATGGACAGCATTACAGGAGGCAGCAGTGCAGAGGATGTTGGGTAGGAAAGCCTAGCATCAGCACAGGTACCGATGTCAGATGATCAGAGTAATACTCAGTGAGGAGTATTGCTAGAGCACAGTCCTCGCTAAGAGGGAGTGTTGATTTGGGGTAGCATCGGATGTGCTCCAACCACCAAATTTGGTGGAGAGGTTGGGGCACATGATATCTCCAATACGCAGAAAGGGTTTGGGTAGATTCTAAACAGATCAAGAGATATTAAAATAATTAATATTTTTAATGTGTATTAATATGAATCTGTGTTAGAGCAGAGGGAATGTTGGAGCGCGGGCTCTGAGCTCTAGGGTTTTCACATTTTCTGCAACGGCAGGCCGCTACAGACAATTGAAGCCCTGCAAATTCTGACGGAATCTCAAATTTTGGCCTCCTGCCAGAGGGTTCAGCACTCCATGGACCCCCCTCAAGGGGAGGGCGTTGTGCCTCCCCCACAAGATGAAGCTGCGCGACAAAGAAATCAAGAAAGTGATAAACTAGTACATCATAGTGAAGACAGTGAGGATTTGGACCCATAACGAGCAAAACAAGACAACACAAAACAACCCAAGGTCAGCTCAGCAACATGAAAACCCATAGCCTCTATGCGTCTGAGGGTAGAACTCCTGGGACATAGGATCAATGCACAGATTTAGTATATGAGAGACCATGCCTTAATAGGTATGTTCATTGGGCTTTGGCCAACTGAGAAGGCACTGAGGGGCTGGATTGCCGCGAAATGGAACCCAAAGGGACATATAACCCTACAGCTGGGACCAAAAGGTTTCTTCACTGCCATTTTCAACTGCCTGGAGGACAGGAACAGAGTGTTGGATGGAGGGCCTTACTTCTTTAACGCCGTCGGTCTATATCTCAAAGGATGGGTAGAGCGTTTCAACCCTGATAAGGAGGATCTCAGTTGGGCTCCAGTCTGGATCTGACTATATTCTCTTCCCGTGGAGTATTGGGAGGAAGAATCCCTACAAGCGATTGGAAATGTCCTGAGCGAATTTATCAAAGTTGCAGAGGAAACAAAAATCCGCAAATACACCTCCTTCACTTGAATATGAATCTACATGCACCTCAACTAGGCACTCCCGGATGCAGTAAGTGTTTCTCATGATGATATTGAATGGGTTCAGTTGATTGATTACAAACATGTACCATTTAGATGCTGAAGATGTCATGCCCTAGGACATTTATTCAAGGACTGTCCTTTAATTCAAAAACCTTCTCCTGCATCTGGACTTGATTCATCTAGAGCAGATGGATTTACCAAAGTAACCAATCGCAAGAAAAATCACAAGAAACAAACCTCAAATGCTAGAACGCCTCCAGCCAGTTCCTCCAAACCTTCAACAAGGAACAGCTTTGAAGCTTTAGCTCACCAACATGAGCTGAGCTCGGAAACTCCTGCCCCCACAGAGACAGAGATGATGAAGGACAAACCTCTAAAGCAGGCATATCCCAAAGTGCCTCAAGCAGAACCTCTGTTCAAAGCGGCCTCTACCTCAGAGAAGCAAAAATTCCCAGTATGGAACACACAAGGAATGGACGTGGACAACTCAAACTCAAAATCCAAATTAGCTGAAGAGACATATGAGGAATTCAATGATGCTCAGATAATGGAGGAGGAAACAGAGGCTATAGATATTGGGGATCTGGACATCCAAGGCCTAGAACAGGCTTGCACTACAAACAATTTTGAAAATATTCCTGATAGACAACTTGATAATTTGGAGGAGGTCCTATATCGGGCGCAGCGGAAAAAATATTTAGGCATTCAGACTGGCGGCCCCTGGGATGGAAAATTCATTACTAAAGACATCAAAAATCATGGAAGGAAAACAGACCTCCAGTGAACAATCAGGATAGGTGAAATGCTAGTGGAGTCAGGCAGGTACTCCAAGCTAACTAAGTACTACAACTCTGATCACAATCCTTCCTAATGAAGTTAATATCTTGGAACATAAGATGGCTTGATGGCCGAGGGAAAAGAAGAATTCTTAAAAACATGATGGGGCAAGAAAAACCTCAAATCCTTTTCTTGCAAGAAACTAAATGCAATTCATCTACTGTGGAAAGAATTGCAGCTAAAATCTGGCCAGGGAGTCTCAATGCGGCAGTGGATGCTGAGGGGGCTTCTGGAGGCCTGGTAATCTTATGGGACTCTTGAGCTATCAGACTAGACAATATCCATGCAAATAAGAACTTCATCCAAGCAATATTTCACATCATTGGGACAAATATACACGGGCTCTTAACCAATGTATATTTTCCCCAAGAGGCACTACATAAAGCAGAAATCCTCAACACTCTCTCTGCAATCAACCATGACAGGGTGCACCCTTTATGGATTTGTGGAGGAGACTTCAACATGATTACTAGACTAGAAGAGAAGAGGGGTGGAAGGTGCAGAGGGAGTCAGGAAGGGAAACCTCTAAAAGACTTCATTCAGAATAACTGGCTCATGGACCTACCTTTTAGTAATGGTTTATACACTTGGAGCAACAAGAGACCAGGGTCACAGCAGGTCACTTCTCGTCTGGACAGATTTTTGCTTTCATACAATGCTATTCATATCGGCGGAGACTTTGCATCTTCCATCCTACCTCTGTCGGGATCTGATCACTGGCCCATCTCCCTTCAATGGTCGCATCCTGGCAACCTGACCCGGAGACCGTTCCGCTTTGAGGAGTTCTGGATGTCTCATCTAGATTTCCACAATCTAATCATTTCAGAATGGAACAATTTCTCCCCCCCAATAGGATCTAAGATGTTTCAATTTCAGCAGAAGCTAAAGCATCTTAAAAGCAAGATCAAACAATGGAATCACAATTCTTTTGGTAATATTTTCCAAGTTCGGAGTGCCCTTGAGCTAGAAATGAAGCAACTGCAACAGAGGATTATAAATGAAGGCCGATCAGATGAGATGTTAGAACGGGAAAAAATTCTCGAGGCACAAATCACAGAAAGGGCTAAGCAGGAAGAAACGTTATGGAGGCAAAAATCTAAAATCAAATGACTCAAAGACAGAGAGAAAAACACAAAAAAATTCATAGTACCACAATCCAATGCAGAATGAATAATAACATAACTCACCTTTAGAATGAGCAGGGAATCAAGGTGGAAGCGCATGAGGAGATTGAAAGCGAACTCCTCAACTATTTCAAGCAAATGCATAGCGAGCCAAATGTAGATAGATCGAGCACCATAGACAAAATTACTCGAAACATTCCTAAAATTATTTCAGAGGAGCTTAACCAACTTCTTCTCAAGCCTGTTGACTTACAGGAGGTGGAATTAGAAGTTCGTCGGCTGAAATCAGGAAAAGCCCCAGGCCCGGATGGATTCACTTCCAACTTTTTTCACAACTTCTGGGATTTGATCAAGTTGGAAGTTTGGTAGGTGGTGGAGGAATCGCAATCCTTAAGATGGATGTTTCCAGGGGTGAATGCCACATTCATCGCTCTCGTTCCCAAGGTAGATCTGCCTAGTAAGCCCGACAAATATAGACCTATTGCTCTGTGCAATATAATCTACAAGATAGTTTCCAAGATCATCGCCTCCAGGCTCAAATTGTTGCTTCCTCTCATCATCTCGCCTTAGCAGTCTGGATATGTTGAAGGCAGGAAGATTACTAATGGTATAATCCTAACTCATGAAATAATTCATTCCCTAAAGTAATCCAAGAAGCCAGGTATGCTCCTCAAAATAGATCTATTGAAGGCTTTTGACAGTCTAAGCTGGCTATACATTAAAAAATTCTTAATCGCTTTTGGCTTTGCTCCCCCCTGGGTTAGATGGGTTATGAGCCTCATATCCTCCTCATTTTTTTCTGTTTTGGTCAATGGCATTCCCTCCTTGCCTTTTCATCCTTCCCGAGGAATTAGACAGGGAGACCCTCTCTCCCCTTTCTTGTTTGTCATTATGGCGGAAGGATTAAGTAGGAGTATTAAGCTAGCCCAGCATTCCCAACGCCTCAGAGGCTTGTCTTTTCACAACTCTTCAGCCTTCACTCACTAGCAGTTTGTTGATGACAACATGCTTTTTGGGCATCCCTCTGTCCAGGAAGCTCGCCAGCTCAAATCTCTTTTTTCGGACTTCTCGGAAGCCTCAGGCGCCTCTATCAATAATTCCAAATCTCATATTTTCTTTTACCATACCCTGACCACCACTCAAGCTGCCATAGCTTACATAATGGGCTTCTCCATTTGCTAACCTTCCCTCCAAATATTTAGGTGCTCCTCTGATTGCCTCGACCCTTAAGCACTCCTCATGGAAGGTCCTCTTGGAAAAATTGGAGACTCATCTCACCTGTTGGACTCATAGATCTCTAAATATGGTGAGTCAGCTAGTACTCATAAAAGTAGTTCTTCAAGCCATGTCGCTTTACCTCTTCTCCATTCTGGAAGTGCCCAAATGGGTGCTCAAAGAAATCAAGTTGCTCCAAAGATCCTTCCTATGGGGCAGCAACGGCCTCAGGCATAAGTGGGCTCTTGTCAAATGGGAAACAGCTTGTCTCCCAAAGAATGGGGGTGGTATTAGATTAAGGGATCCTTCTCACAGTAACAAAGTCACGGGCGCTCGAATTTGGTGGAACTCGCTGACTGCACCTCTCACCCCTTGGGCTTCTTTATGGACAGCCAAGTATGCAAGCCACTGCCCAGTGGAGGAACGAATAAGAATTTCAGAAGTCAGCATGGGCTCCCTTATATGGAACTTGGCCAAGCAACATAGAAGTCTCATTCAGCAGCACAGCTTTTGGGAAGTGAAGAATGGAGACATTGCACGGTTTTGGGAAGGTTCATGGTAGCAGATGCCCTAATTGAAGGAACAATTTTATCATATGCAACCACTGGAGCAGGATATGCAAGCATAGGATACAGTTAAAAACTTCTGGAAGCTCTCATCGACCCAAGAGTACAGGAAATGGCTCAAAGCGGATTAGTTCTTAAGACAGGGAACGCCACAAGTTCAACAAATGATAGACACAGAATTAAAGAAAAGGAGAATACAACCCTCTGAGGAAAAGGATATCCTTAGATGGGGATATTGAGAAAAAGGCACCTTCAATACGAGAGAGGCTTATAATCTCATTATCAAAGATCATTTAGTGATAGATCCTATATGGAGCAAAGTCTGGGACCCTTCTTTATGGCCAAAAATCTCCACCTTTCTTTGGCTCCTATGTCATAACAAGATTCTCACTTGGGACAATCTAAGGAAGAGGAACTTTCATGGGCCCTCAATATGCCCCAATTGCAGACAAGAGGAGGAAACCATAAAGCATCTCATGCATTCCTGCCAAATAGCACAAAAGCTATGGGAAAAGGTTAGTTTCTGATGCCAAAGGGAAGGAAGAATTCACGGAGACATCATTACCACAGTGCGCAACTGGGAGCGAACTCCATATCAAAGAAAGATTTTAAATTTTCTATGGAAGCTCATTCCGGGCTTTCTTCTATGGGCCATTTGGAAGGAGAGAAATAGTATAATTTTCAAGGATCATTCTGCGCCTTTGGAAAATATATGGAAAATAATTTGCCAAAACATTGAGGAAACCATTTCTCTCAAAACCTGGTACTAGGAGGACCTTCCAAATAACCCCCAAGAGAAATCCATCTGGGCCAATTGGAACCTTCATTTGAAGCAAGAACAGATTATCAAAGGAACTTAGCCTCTGAGAAATCAGTCACCTGAGAAATGGTTGCCTCCCCCAATGCATATGTACCAGCTTAACTTCGATGGGGCCTCGAAAGGAAATCCGAGCAATTCAGGCTTCGGAGGGATCTTCAGAGATCATAAGGGCACACCTCTCTTAAACTTTTTAGGGTCCAGGGGATGGGATACCAATAACTCGGCAGAATTGGAAGGTCTCTGGCAGGGCCTTCTCCTTGCAGAAAGTAAAGGATTCTTTCCGCTTATAATAGAGGGTGATTCTCATATCATTATAAACATGATTTCCAAAATCCTACAAGGAACTCCCTCTTGCAAAGTGAGCAATAGCTGGAGGATGGCCAAAAGGCTTGAACTCATTGAATGTTGGCTCTCCTCTCATAGGGCGGTCACTCTGAAGCACATTCGCAGGGAAGGAAATAAAGTCGTGGACTTAACTTGCCAACATTGGAGTTGAATGTGGGTTGAACCTTCATGCTAGATCACTCTCCAGGTTGGCCTCTGAGTCACAACTCTTGGACTATAAAAACCTTGTGAAGAATGAAATGTATCAGGAAGGAGGAGCACACCCGGATACAGGTGAAATAAATGAGACTTATTGATTTATCATACAAACGGAAGTGCATGGTACTGCCAGATGCAGACCAGCGCGACATTCCAGAAGTTCATTTGGTTCATGAGTGTGACAATCTAGAAGTTCATTCGGCTCTTCATGGATAATCTGCAGCGCAAAAGATTTTCCTTGCTCTATGTATTTACTGCTCGTCCCATCCAAGGTAAGGCTTTGGCTTTTATAACAATGGCATTCTGGGCTATCCCTCCCGCTACTAGCATTCTGCCCTCTTGTCTCTGCCTGGAGCCGGATGCGGGTCTGTGGGGCTGGCTGGTCTCTGAAAACAAAGGTAAGTTCTCTGTGTGCATTACGTTCTCTGTTTATCTCAGGCTTGGGATAGTTGTGTGTTTCGATAGCAAATTTGTCTCTGGAATCATTGGTCAGCTCTCATTTGCCCCTGCTATTCGACCTGTGCCGCTCTCCCCGCACTTACAAGCCTGTTGTCTTTGTCTAAAGTCGTTTCCTGTGCTGTATAACTACTCTCTTGTTTCTGCCTCCGGTTTCCTGTGTTGTATTTCTACTCTCTTGTATCGGGCTCTCCTTACTCTCCTCATCATGGTACGCCACAGAATGAGGAGTCGCTTCGGGGGGAGTCGAGGAGGGCGTGGAAGACCGCAGGCGGCCTGCTCTGTGAATCCTACTTGCAATCCAACTCCGTATCATAGGTTTCAGACCACTCATTTTACTTTTCAGAGCAATCTTAATAAGCATGTAATCTCTGCCAATATCACTATTCTCTTCTCTGAAGAAGAATCTCCGCCTCCAATTAGGGTGCGTATGATGTCTGAGCCCCCTCAGGAGGCTTTCAGAGAGGCAGGTAGCCAAAGTAATATGCAGGTAATGGCAGGGGAAAGCCAGGAGAAAGGTAAGGGGGAGAGGCTTGGAAGGAGTGATGCTCCCAGCGCCTCTCTGCCTCCAAAAGTTGTTGCCCCAAGGACCTGGGAAGATAATGATAGTGATACACATCCCCTGTTGAGGCACCCAGGCGGCGAGAATGTTGGATATGATGATGCATGGGAGGATAACGCTTGTCCGGTGGTGGAGGAGCATCAGAATGAGGACGCAACAATTTTAGGCCATCTGGGCCCATTCCTTTTCGGTTTTACGAATGACTAATATGATCAAGTTCAGGCGGTTTTGGATGCAGTTCTAGTTCAGCCTCTTCAGATAGGCGCTCTTGTTTCTCTCCATGATATGAGGCAATGCAAAGATCTTTTGGAATTTTGAGCAATGTCTTGGTCTCGCTCTCTGGTCATGTGCTCTAGACAGACGGTTATATCACCTCTTCTTCATGTTATCTTGGTTAATTCCTGGTGTCTATATCTGCTCTTTTGCTTATGTATCTGGTTTTCCCTCACTTGGGACATTTTCTGATGTACTGAGTGCTCTCGGATGATGATTCCCGAGGCCTCGCCCCCTTTTATTTTTACTTTGTTTTAAAGTTAAAAGAATTAGAATTTGCCGAGAAAAAAAAATATGAATATGTGTTAGAGTGGTCCAAAAGACATGGATCAAGCTAGATCTAATCTTAGTCATTGATTACGGGCTTAATTTCGATCGTTGAGATTTCAACAGGAAAAGTATAAGAGGAGGCTTGAGGGTCACTTGGAAAGCACACCAGATGATCAGTCATTCTATTCTCTAGAGTAGGGTTTGCTAAGAGAGATAGGATCAAGATCCAGAAAGCAGCTGAGGAGAATTGAGTACATAGAAACAGAGAAGGCGGAGATTGTCCCGGGAGAGTAGCGCAGCAGCCAAGGGGAGTGACGCAGAGCTAACAAGGTTTCACGTAGGGCCATGCAGAGGCAGCCAAGTATTGTGTAGAGCACCAGAGAGGCCAGCATGTCTGACGGAGAGGCCCAAAAAGCTAACACAGGGGCCAGCATGAGACAGAGAGGGGCTGATGTAGTCCATATTTGGCAGACGCTGGGATTGTAGAGCATTTTTGTGCTAAGGAGCTGCTGGAAGGATTTTCCGGGGTTTCAACTAGGATATTTCTCTCAAACTGTGAGGTATAGCTACTAAGGAAATTCTCTGCTGGGTAGGCTAGTTTCAGCACCCAGATTGTACTTTGATATTGCTTAATAAGAAAACCCTCAAATAGTTGCATCGGTTTTCCTGCATTGGGTTTTTCCAGGGACATTGGTCCAAAAAATAATGTTTTCATGTGCTGTGTTTGTTCTTGTTTCTTTTAGTTGCTGATCTATAATATGTTGAGGATGCACTGGTGTTTATTTTTAGTATTTAATTTGTAAATAACTTGTTAAAGAAAAATAACAAGTAGGTAGGAATAAATCAGAAAAAGTGCTTAAAGGGTTTCTAAACTAAGTAAACTTAGAAACTTCAACATGTGATCCTACATGTGCTTTTGTAGGTTACATGTCAAGGTTTGGGCTCACACATGTATATCTAGCCTTCCTAAATTCATATATATATATATAGAGGAAGAAGGAACTCATTTCATATTGTAGAGTGTAAGCTTCTTGTGTTAGATGTGTGAGGAGAAGAG
This sequence comes from Pinus taeda, assembly GCA_000404065.3. Classification (NCBI taxonomy): domain Eukaryota; kingdom Viridiplantae; phylum Streptophyta; class Pinopsida; order Pinales; family Pinaceae; genus Pinus; species Pinus taeda. The sequence goes on along the minus strand of APFE030025449.1, from coordinate 288,978 downwards.
TGATCTACTCTCTCTCTCTCTTTCTAATTTAGCTATCTTTTCTTGGATTCCTTAAGGTTTTTAGAGCTTTGGAGCATCTTGAATATTAGGATAGAGTTTCATCCCTTAACGACCTTGGAGATAAGGTTTTGTGAATAAACCTTATGATGTATTTAATGAAGTGGAGAATAAGAGGAGATATCTTGCTCAGAAGGCTTACTAGAGTTTATGCTTACTTATGGAGAATCTTTGGTGGAGTTAATGTTTTCTTGGTTTTCTGTAGCTATAATTGTCAAGAGATAGAAGATTATACTAACCTTGGTATGAGGCTATGGTATATGATTGAACTTCATCTTTATATATATATATATACATGACTTTTTCAATTGTTCAAAATTAACGTATTGTGGATTTGATTTTTATCTATCTTTATCTTCATGGATTTGTAATTTATAAAAGTTATATGTCTTGATGGTTTGATATAACTCAAGGCTAAATTTGCTAAGCAATTTGAAAAAAAAAAACTTGAAGATAATAGGGCAATTTTACTACAATATATTACATTGTAACAAAGTGAATTTCATATCTTGTTTATGCTTGGAAATGTGTGCCCTAAGGGATGTGTTATCACCAAAAAATAGCTCACGTGAATTAGTCAAGTCAGAAAATATCAAAAATCCCATAAAAGAAAAGGTTCCTAAGGATAATAATTAACCACTTAAAAATTGAAGATTAACTGCCATAAATCCTACTTTATTTAATTCATTCAAAGTCATTCTTTTGAATTTGCAAAAATCTGCACAATTGATTCTTCAACGCCCATGTGGATCCATAGAAAAAGACACTCCAAGGATTAATAGCATAGGAAATCATGCAAATTTAATGTTAGCATGCAATTACAAGGTTCAGGCAACTTTCCTCTAGTCTATACATACGTGAGGCAAATACAAGGGCTCCCAAAGTACTCCTCATGGCCCCCTTCAAACATGAGAAGGCCACACTAATGCTAAATCCATTAATGGGCATGGATGGGGATAGCCACTTACTTAGGCTATAAAAACATAGCCATGGGAACCAATTCAACAAGAGAAGATCAGTGCGGGGTTATGCTAGCAAAATTCCCTTCCAATTTCTAGAATTTTTGTGCATATTTGGAGCTCCACCATTAGAGAGTTTTCAAGAGATTCTTTGGGAGAGAGTATAACTACAAAGAGGAAGAAAGAAGACCCTCCTTTAGGAGATCCACGAGGCTCCACTTCCCATAGGCCTCCTTTAGTGTCTCTAGGACAACTATATTATCACATTTTTACCATTAATAAAGTGTTTATGTTTCTTGATTTCTTCTTTCATGTGTTGGTTGTTTGGCTTTGTAACTTGTTCATTTCATGCTTGAATATTGTTACCTTGTTTGTTATTTCTATTTTATTCCATCCTAATTGTTGTTATCTATCGATGTAGGGAATAATAGCCAATATAGAATTGGATTTTGGGACACACATTCTCCAAAAACCATCAAATAGATTGGCAACTTTAGATTTCTTCTCTCTGATCTCTATTGTTTGTGGGCATTCTTTCCCTTTCAATTTCATTTATCAGTTCTTGTTTCATCTTTAGTAATCGTTTTAGTGCCTCGTGTCAACCTGTGCTTGGCATAATTTGACCCTATTTTATTTTTGGGATGACTTGCATGAATGTAAAAAAAATAGATGCATGGATTTTGTAAAAAAAAATTGCAAACTTGTCAAAACCGCGTGATTATTAGGTTTATCTATGCATGGATATGCATAACTCATTCAAATTGTAATTTTTCTCTCATTCTTGAGTTGAGTGGCAGCGATTAATAATCTGCCCCCACTCCTAAATATTTTGATAGCATAGTTTTAGGGTGCTTTTCATCATAATTAACCATTAGAGTAGAAGAATTTAAGTTTTATTTTACCACATGCATGGCCTTAATTTCGTAGCTTTAATCTTAGTTTAGGACTTGAAATGATAACTTCATGGTTGATCATGTTATTCCCCTTGCACTCAAAGTGATCTGGGGAAATAAGAGAAACTTTGGGATCCATTTTCCCCTCCCTTATGAATAGAGATTAAATAACATAATTTAATTAAGAGTAAAGTAAGTGTCCCTTCATGTGTGCATCCTTTCATTATTGCAAAGTGCAATTTCACATAGTGTAATTAGGTTGGATAGTAATGGATCACAAAGTATCCACATCTTTACAATCTAACAAACATTGTGATTCGCACTTGTCACTTTGCACCCACCTCACATCACACACTTGAATTTCTTTAAGAACTTCCTTAACAAGTATGCTCTTCACCTTGTGCTCAAAGTGAGCTGGCGAAATCAAAACATTAAATTGGACTATTTGAAGTTTTTCATTTTCACACCTTAAGCAAAAAAAGTCTTGGGCTAGCTTTCCAAGCTCAAATCCACTTAAATAAACCTAAACTAAAGGCACTAATTCCCCCCATCGTGGGGTCACAAAAAAAAAAATTGGTCTAAGTTAGGACTCTAGGGGTAGGCATCCAAATAATCCCCTTTGTCATTTTCATCTGAAACATAGAAAGTTGTTTTTTAGGAAGCTTTAAATCATCTATAATCCAGTTTGAGAAAGGTCGGTGGTGAGAAGAAACCCGTGAAGGGGGAAAGGCTTATACCAATGATGTTGCGGGCCTCCTTGAGTTTCCCAACTCGTGGAAGGGGCTCCAAATTTGCAGTTGATACACGAAAGGTAAGATTCACTCATGCACACTATATGGAGGTAGTTTAGTGGCCAAAACTTAGGGCATATTTCCCAAGGTGGTGTTTGTGAGAGCATTTGCACCTATAGGTGATTTTGAATGGCTACTAAAAGTGTTGCAAGTTGTTTTGGGATGTGCCCTAGTACCCCTCATTATAACCCTTTTTTCATATCTTCAATAGTTTTCTTCTAATGGAATCATTCCACACTGTCAAAAAATATTGGAAGGCCTAATTACTTTTGAGTGGAAGGATGTTAGGTCTTCTTAGGATTTCATGCATGACCTCTCTTTTACCATCATTAAAACTTGATTCATTTCACACATTAGAAACATCAATAAAGAAATTAACCTTTATTTTTCACTTTGTTTTATGTATCAATTCCTTGGTTTGAATATTTGAAATCCCCCTCACCATTTACCTATTTCATCAAGAACCACATAGCACCACTGTGTACCTCGATGCTCTTGGCACCTTCAACACACCCCACCTTTAATAGGAGGAGTGACAGGTCTTACAACCTCACTTGGTCAACCTTCACCTTAGACACCACCTTTTGATCCATCTTTGTTAGGTTCATCCATTCTTGGTGCCACTTTGTTAGGGGCCTCTATGCCTTAGAGTATCCCTTCAACTCACGACCATCATACATCATATATGGCAAACCCAACACCCAATCTTCCATTTGTTGCTTCATTAAACCTCTCATATCTTTTAAAGTTTACAAATGATCCCATAGTTCAAGACAACATATGACCCCCCATGCCAACCAAGTTTCCTTCAAACATCCCAAATTTTGAAGGTAAGCTAGAGGAATAACTTTATAACCATGTAATGACCTTCCATTATAGTGTTTCTCGAACAACATTATTGATGACTCAAGAAAATTGAGAATTTTTAAGCATACCCTAAATGGTCCCTATTTCAAATAGTACCTTAGTGAGAAAGCAAGATCCCCCAACACATTTGAATCCTTGACCATGTCGCTCCGCACATTCCTTAAACTTCATATTTGTCACAATACATGATTTCAATTGTTGTCTGGTATTGGATAGTCATCTTCTACCCACATTGCAGACCATATCCATGAGTGGCACAAACGTCGTAGCATTTTAAAGATCAAAGTTCCCAAAGAAATTTTGTTAGACTTTTTCCTCCAGCCCCTTTCTCCATCTATAGCAAAGGATGTCACAACCACTATTCCCCAAAATGAGGAATAAGCCATCACTACAACTCAACAATTTGAGCTCATTTACACCCAATCAGGGTACCTTTACACAGTGATATTGGATGCTCCTCAACCCCAACCTTTCAATAAAGAGAAATTGTGGGCATCAAATTCAATTGATGGCCTCATTGGGTCTGTTACCCAGTACAACCCTTAGCATGGGAACTAGGTTCCCTATCTAGGAAACCCATATGGACCACCTCCAATATTTGCTAATATAGGTGGGACAACACTTGTATCTACACCCACAATCATAAGATATTAAAATCCTCCTTCTTCAATCAATGCACCCTCCCCATTCAAGGGGAAAGGTTTTCTACCCTACGCAACATTGATGAAGTATCTACATCATAGTCCTCCTATGTGAAGCATGCACAAGGAAACACTTATTTCCTTTTTCCAAGACCACCACAATCTAATTCAAACTAACAACAAAATGCACATGTTAATTTCATCCAAACTTCTTTTTCCTAACAATAACAAGCCTTTGAATAGCTCAATATGGCCAATCCTCCTTCTTAATAGAAAAATGGGAAGAAGAAAGAAAATAACAAGCCAAAGGGAGACCGAGGACTCGGGGGCAATCCATAGTAGCAAAACACTCGAGGTGGGGGTAATCCCCAAAATCATAACCAAAATCCCAACCAAGTCCCAAACAACCCACAAAAGCAAGGCCATAATAATGGTCTATGAACTAATTCCCTTGCACACTATGTGGGAATATGGACATTATACCCACCATTGCCCCCAAATTGTTGATTTCAAATGCATGAAGGAGGTTATGGGTGAGTTACCCAAAAAACTATCATGCTAAATACTCCTTTTCTTCAACAAGGGATAGTTGCTACCCAATAGGAGATAGGTGCTCCTCATTTCAACAACACTACAATAGGATATCTCCAAGATATTGCCAATAGGGACATTTACATGAACTCTTTTGATATCCTATTACAAACTCATCATCAAGACTACAACACACATCTACAGCGTAATCCCTCTTCAACTGAGGGGATTACATCTACATTCACCACCCAATGACCCCATATCCCTCTCTTGATCTAATTCCAAGTTGACTAAAGGATTATTAAGGCACACATCACATAATGCTAAGGTGGTGCAAAACTAATAATAACATCATCAATGACCTAGACCAATCCCCTACTACCATGTCAGCATTAGAAGTACTTCAAAAATGCCCTACACAATGGAATGCCTTATGAGCTATTAACCCTTCTTATTTTCATTTGATCACCTTTGATATGGGTAATTCAGAACCATAACTCCCATGCTTACTCATCTTCCAAATTCCTATCACTATTCACAACATCGATATTCATCATTGCATCATTGATGAGGGTGCATCCATATGCATCGTGTCCAAAACTTTGTGGCAGAAAGTTGGATCCCTTGAACTTTCTACTTCATCCATTACTGTCAAGGCATATGATGGTCGCCCTCTAACCAGTTGGCCTCTTTTAGAATTTAGTGGTGGAAGTCACAGGAAAAATAATTCTCATTGATATAGAGGTCCTTGATTCCCCCTAGACCATGATATCCAATTTGGTTGAAATTACATGAATGTCGTGAAGGTTGTAACATCCTTAGTATTCCACACAATGAGCTTTCCCCACAATGGAAAAATTGTGACCATCGACCAACTTACACACTATGAGTCAATATCATCACCTTCATTAGATAGTATGTTACCATTTGTGGGATCGTAGTAAGAACTTGTCCCTTCTTTCACTGAAGTAGGGCATGGAATCTTCATATATTTTGCACTCCTATGTACCTACCTTGAAGAACCCCTAGACATGCTTATGTCTAGCTCTGCCCCAATATGCATAGTAACCACCTCTTCTGGTGAATCGTCTAAGGATACCCAACCAATTTTGGTTGAATCAGATATGGATAATACAAATGATACGACATTCATCCCTTATACTATCACTCAAACTCCCTTCTTATATTTATTGCTTGGTTTTACCTCACATTAAGTGATGGCCACCTTAACCTTACCTAACATGGTCCTAGTATTTCTCGTCTAGTATTTGACATGTCCTACCAGGTCCATTATGCAAGCCACCATGCCAACAAGTCATTTCAATCTTGCTTCATCTTAAAAAAACTCAACTTCTTTGAAGACAACAAACCCCAAAAGGACATAAGATAGCACCAAAATGTAGGTAGGGAGAAAAGAGAAAAAGAAAGCAGATGATTTAGTGACATATATTCCTAGGTTGAGTCCCCCATGCACCCTTTACAAAACCCAAGGACACCCTCCCAATTTATGCCCTACTATTCAAGAGTAGAAGGATTTCCTTCATGTCCCTGAGGCAACCCCTCTACTCCCCACTCCACTAGTTCATGGAGCTACACCCTCACATAATAAGGGTCTGCAAACCAACCACCTATGTTCCATTTTCACACAACACATGAATTATACTCACCATTTTCCCGATATTCCTTGATATAGTAATTTTTTTATCACCTTACATTAAGCGTTGACAATCACATCATCACTTCCACCTACCCTAGATGTTAATGATGCACCTTCTTCCATTTATTATGTCACTACTTTGATTACTTAGTGGATGGAATGCCCTTTTTCTTTGTGCACTGGTGACAATAACTTCACATATCTTTATCCTATAATCATCACACGCCATCGATGAAAGATGGCTTAGGTGACATATATTTCTCATCTGAAACACAATCACCCCAAGTTGAGGCCACTCCAAATGTCCCAAGTTCCTCAAGATATTCGAGGAATGATTCGACAATACATTTGACCCCATCCACACTAGTGCAACCATTTGAGGATCAATCTGCCCCCCCCCCCCCAGTTCTAATGACCAACATAACCATGAACATATCTATTTATTTCCCCATAAATGGGGGAAATTTTAGCAGCCATGCTCACATCATTTTATGGTGTCAAGATCGATTCATCCGTTATGAAGTTAGCACCAAATAGGATAGTGTCAATGCATCTAGACTATGTTGTTTCCTAATCAACTGGCCCTACAAAATCTAGCTTGATGTTGCAGGCTTGTATTTTGATTATTACTTCCACATGCCACCCTTTGCTTCACGACTCCTCTATGATAGTACCAAATTTATCAAAAGTATTCCACTCATATTAAGACATTATGAAAGTCATGACAACAACCAAATATTCTTGGGATTCCATGCATCATCATTCCTACTTCTTACCGAAAGGAGCTTTCATACCATCTATACTACCCACAATAGATGGTTGTGAAGTATAAATTAAAGACTTTATTCCCCCACACCACGTCATTTGGTTTGAAAATACCATTCCAACATTGGATGCCTTCGAAGGAAACATGGAAAATGTCTCACCTACCATCAAAGTAGACATATTTATCAATCTCGACATTGTTGAAAAGTTAACACCAGGGGAAACTTATTCCCCATAAGAGGTTATTGCCTCTATAAGGCATTATTCCAGGAAATATCAAGATATATTTGCTTGGTCATGTGCTAAAATGCATATTCCTAACCCTGCCATCATAAAACACCACATCAACACCTAGCCATACACTTCTCATGTTTCCTAGAAGCAATATCCTCTATACCCATCTAAATTCGTGACCATCATAACTAAAATTGATAAATGACATAAAGTTGGGTTCATCTACCTCACCGCTTACACTTCATGGGTTTCAAACCCAATCCATGTGATGAAAAAGAAAGGTACCATCCAAATTTACATTTATTTTTGGGATATGAACCTAGCATAACCAAAGGATAATTTCCCCACGCCATTTATTGACTAGGTCATTAATTTGTGCATTAGGCATGAAGTTGTATCCTTAAAGGGCAACTTCTTAGACAATAATTAGATTTATATCTACCACGTTGATCAATACAATACTGCATTAACAATCCATAGGGAACCTCTACTTATCGTGTTAATCTCTTCAGACTCAAAAACATTAGAGCCACCTTACAGTGAGCCATGATCTATATCTTCCATGGTTTCACTCACATCATCTTCGCTTCCTTGGATGATCTCACAACTCCTTCCAAACATCGTTCTTAATATCTCAAGGATCTCCACACAGTTTTCCAGTGGTGTCAATAGTATAAGCTTTTCTTAAATCCCCTAAAGTGTGTGTTATGTGTGTATGTTAGATGATTACTTGAATTCATAGTTTTCCAGCAAGAAATCACCATGGAACCCTTAAAGATTTAAGTTTTTTGAGAGATCCTCCTACCCAAAATTTATGCCAACTATAGAGCCTTCAAGACAAGGCAAATTCATCCCAGATTATGCCACTTACACTCATAGTTTTTTTCTGTCTCCTTTGTTAAGATATCCCATTCCAATGGGATGAACATGTGCAACAATAATTTCATGCTTTAAAGGATGAGTTAGCAAAAGCACCATTGATAAGGCCTCCTGATTGCAATAAAGATTTACCCTTTACTTATAGAATTTGAAGTAGCCATCTCTTAGATATTAGTCCAAGAAGGAGATGATCATCGATAACATGTCATCTATTACGTGAGTAAAAACCTATCAAGACAAACACTCAATTATGAGTATTAAGAAAAGGCAACACACGCACTAGTGCATGTAATCCAGAAACTGTCACTACACCATCCTCGAGAATATGAAAGTAGTCACAAGTTCTAATCGCATGCATTACTTACTTACTCGCAAGCTGATGAACCACAAGTTCGCTCGATGGATAGTTATACTAAAGTAATTTGATCTTAAGTTTTCCTCACCCAAGAGGGAAAATGCCCTTATACTAACAAAATTCATCATTGACTTGCCCTCAAATACCAAAAATCCACCATTTGGCAACACTTTCTTGATGAACATATTTTCATTATCTTGTCAGATGGCCCTTGGTATGATGACATTCTCATCTATTTGTGTACACAAAATTTTAGGCCACACCTCTTGTGATATGATCACCAACACATTTTCCACCAAGCCCCTCTTTATCTCCTCATAGGAGACGTATTATATCAACATGGCATCAATACCATCTTGAATTTATGCCTTAACTTTGAAGAAGCCAAACAGGTCTTGAACACCTACGATAGTAGGGCCTATAAAGTGCTTTTTTTTGGGATGTCAACTTCCCAAGAAATCCTTGGAACTCATTATTTCTAGCCCACACTTTTTTTGGGATTGCATTCAATAAATCCAAAGATATACGAAGTGTTAGCTATATCCCCACAAGTCACAAGCCCCTTTAGTTCCATTTCATCATGTTATTGTAGAAATCCCTTTTAGTATGTGGAGCATTGACTTCATGATTTGTAATCCACTATCTCAAAATGATCATAAATACATCAAGTTGTCGTTAACTACTTTACAAAGTGGGTTGAGGCCATGCCCACATTCAATAACACTATCAACACAATGGCATGCTTTTTCTTTAACCATGTCATCACACAATTTTGTGTCCCTAATGAGTTAGTACCTAACCATGGAAAAAAAATTGAAAATGAGGTGTTTCAAGAACTCTTGCCCCTCCTTAATTTCACCCATGATTTTTCCTCACCATACTACCCTCAATCTAATGATCTAGTTGAATTTGTCAACAATGTCCTCAAAATGATGTTGTAGTGGATGGTGAATAAACACAAATCCAATTTGCATCACATGCTTTTATCTGTTTTGTGGGCATCCCATACTATAGTCAAAACCTCCACTAGGTTCACTTCCTTTCACCTTGTACATAGGGTCAAAGTTGTTTTACCCATAGAATGTGAGATCCCTTTACCCACGAAAATGGGTAACTTTATTGAAGAAAACATTTTCTCCTATCTTGGACAACCAACCATCGAACAACCCTACGCATTTCTCCTTGATGATGTTATGCCACATTCCTTTTCCATTTGCATTGGTCATGCACCTCTCGCTATCTAGAATTCCTCTTGAACGAAGGTGGTATACCACTCAATAAACACTAACTATTTTGCAATCAAGTGATTTTATCTAATGTTTTGGGATTTTTAACATGGACAAAGGGGTGAACTAGATGATTGATGAATTTTGACTATAAACTTGTTCTCTCACCTTACCATAAGGGGTTAGTCTTTAGCACTAGTCTAGTGGGACCTCCTCTAAGGCCTTAGGGTTATAGGAAGGGCACTACTTGGGAACCTTGGATTGAAGTAGTGTGCCCACTAACCTTTCCATACTTAACATCTTCCACCTTACATCATTCCTTTGATAGCACCTCCATCCTTCAGGTTACCTGTCATTGGTTCATTATTATTTGGCACACACACATCCTCATCCTTGAGTAGAGCTTAAAAAAAGTTCCCCGGAGGTTGATGTAGCTAAAAGAATGAAAAAGCATAAGATGGCCACAACAAAAGAAAAATAAAATTTAAATTGCAAAACATGGTCAGTTTAGTGCATGGGTAAAATCCTAGCATGAGCTCTACTCCCCTCATTAGCCATCACTTGGTTCTTGATTACTTGACGCTCCATCCCATCATAAGGAAACCTTGTTTGTCTCAGCCCTGATGAGCAAGAAGCTAACTCATCTTTAGGGGTAAAATAAATGATATATCATAAAGAGAAATCTTTGTTCCTTGAGTTATGCACCATTTAAAAAACATTGTCAAAAAGAAGTAAAGGCACACAAAATGGGTGGAAAATGCAACTTGAGAAAAAGGGGTAACTCATGCCCGGATGATTTCTCTTTCTATTACATTTATACACTAGGTATGTGGATTCTCATTAGCTGGTACCTTGACCATGACACTTGGCCATGAAGGCTTTCCCTTCGTTCACGCCTATTCTTGCTAACACCTATTTATTGAATGATTGATATTAGAAATTCCACCTCCTCTGAGGGATTGGAAGCACCTAATAGGAATGATTACCTAGCCACCCCTACAAAGGTAGGGAATAATTCATGGGACTTGGTCTAGTTAGATATTTGAAGTTGATCCCGATTTGAAGTATCATTATGCCTTTACTAGTTAAGTATGGTCCACTTAGATGCATTTATGATTATGGTATCTAATTAGTGGTTGCCTTCACTTGACTTTGAGATGATTTTTCCAAGTAGTTTTGAACAACTGAGACCTTGAGGGCACACTATTATACTTGTAATCCACATGATTCCCAAGCCATACTACACTTCTGAAGAGCATGATGACCTTGAGGATGCAACATTTCCCTTATTCAGTACAACGTTGGCATATAGATGATCCTAGCAGTTAATCGACACCCCAGAGCACCCTCAGATGCCATATAATTGATTTGATGTTGCGTAGCATTGAGGATTCTTGGTGATGTACCAATGGACCCAACATAACTTCAGGTTGGCCTTGACACTACTTGATGGGCATGCGTTGATCTAGAGCTCAGATGAGGATGATTATCATTTAAGATAATTTAGGAGGGCTTGTTGCACCTAATAGATCCCTAATCTTGGAGAGAGAGTACACTTGTTTACATGGCACTCATAAATATGACACAAGGCACCCAGAGTTGGCTTTTGGACACATGGAGATGCTTTGAGGCTTAATTTTAGGACCTTTCTTCAAATTGAGGTTGATCATGATGCTTGGAGATTCATTTAGCCCTTTCAATGCACCTTTGGAGCATTTTGAGCCCTAAAAGAGCACGATGGCATGCTTATGAGGGCTTATGGCTCACATGAGTGGTTATTTACTAGCATATTTTATTTTTTAGGCTAGTGGGTTGGCTTGTAAACCATTTTACTTTGTGTTTACTCAAAATTAAACTTGTTTTAGGGTCTTTTAATGGATTATTATAGTTGGCTTGTAAACCATTTTACTTTGTGTTTACTCAATATTAAACTTGTTTTAGGGTCTTTTAATGGATTATTATAGTTGGCTTGTAAACCATTTTACTTTGTGTTTACTCAAAATTAAACTTGTTTTAGGGTCTTTTAATGGATTATTACAGGTGGTAGACCTCTTATAAAGGGAGTACCACCTCTTTTCATTTATCATAATCAAACTTGTGGATTTAAAACCTCTCTAAAAGAGCTCGGCTTAGGCTATTGTACTTGGATACTTGAGGAGATGTGATATTATTGGAGTCTAGTAGCCTAATACAAGTCATGCCCCATTCTAGATACTTTATGGTTCAAAATCTTTTATACTTATTGAGATCGAGCTCATTTCTCTCATGTTGGCCTTACATGATAACAAATTAAATCCAACTAATATTCCTTAGAGATTTAATGCTTTGTTGGCTCTTGAAGAACAAAGAAATTATGGTTTAAATCATTTTAAACGAGGAGACAATCAATTGAAAATATTTTGACAAAAGGGCTAAGACAACTATTTATGAAGTTGGTCAAAAGGTTCTTTTATAGGGTTGTTCTCATGCGGACAAAGGAAAACACTTGAAATTCTAAAAAATATGGTTGGATCCATACATATTTGCCTTTGTCGTTGGAAACAACTTATATTTTCTTAAAGATGAAGACGAAAAAAAATTCTCTTACACCACGAATGGTTCACATTTAAAGCATTTTTATTTTTTTGTATCCCAAGGGAACCCAATAGCCCGCTTGAAATGTAACTACTAGTTAAGCTCTGGGGGTCTACGACTTGTCCTCCTCTCTGTAAGTCGGGTCACAACCAAGGGGATTTGAACCTTGGATCTCTCAGTTTTCACAGACTTCACATCATTTCGACTACCAATTGAGTTTCCCCCTTGGGACACATTTAAAGCACTATATTGAGCCAAAGAGGAAAGTATAATAAAAAAGGGATGTAAATAACTTTACATATAAATAAATTAAGTTTTTATTTATGTCCCTTTACTATTTCCTAGTTTGATTTTAGTTTCCTATTTTCATTGTCTATGCTTTTAATTTGCTTCAATTTTTTTTCTCTTTTGAATGAGCCTTGTGATTAAGCTTGGACCAAGAAAGTCTTGTGGTCTTACATGGTATTTGCAAACATGTTACTGAATGCAAGAATTCATGTTAAATGGATTGCCTCTTGTATGTTCAAAGGCTCACTACACTAAGTAATTGATCATATGTGAAGTTATGTCTTGCAGAAAGCAAGGTATATAGCTCTTCCCACGTCTTCTTTTATCTCTCTTTCTCATTCCCAATAGATAAGATTTGGCATACAAATGGTAGATTTGTGATGTTGCTTCTTAACTACAAACATAAATTTATAAATTTTTGGTATTCTAAACACATTACTTTCATATTCACTATTGATTGCCAATACAAGCATGTGTGAAACTTATCTATATATATTACTCTTAAAATTGACCAAAGATTCTTAGTTCTAGACTACTATAAGAAGACTACCCTATGGAGTCAACATTATTTGTTGACCCAATATGTGGCCCCACTAATTTTCAAAGCCTGCAAATGATTACAAGCCTTAAATTTACATATTTTACTTCACTTTTCCTAGGCTATGCAAGGGTCCCACTATGAAATTTTTTTACTAGATTGAAATGGCATGATTTTATATATGTGACATGATTGGGCTATGATTCATATATATTGATGAATAACTATCATATGACCTTGATGGAGTTATGATTATGTACACTCCAATTGGAATTCCTCATTATATGTTCATTATACAAGCATGAATATTAATGCAAGGAATTATGAACACACTTTGGGCATGATCAAGAGATTTCAAAACAATCATATGTTGAGGCTTTATGTGATATTGATAACATTGTAGACACAAGGTTTAAAGTGATGGTTTGGGTTACATATCCAAAGGACAATCGTTATTTTGTTTGATATTACGTAGTGGTTGCATCTATCGTCAAAGTTGACAACTCTCATGTGGCTATATAAACATTATGGTAAAGATATAAAAGTGGTAAGTTCCTTACAATTAAGGTGACAAAGTAATGCATTCAATGTAATGGCAATATAACTTGTAGAGTTATCTTGGATAACATTAGGGTTATGAGATATTTCTTACATTCTTGAGTTGGTCTGCAACCAAATAAAACCCTCCTTGGAAAGAAATGAACTTTAAACTCACTTCACTGGTATGTGACTAGTATTTGAGGTTTGATAACTAAATTGCCAGTGAGATAAATTTGAATTATTGGAAGTTGTTGTAGCATGAAGTTGGAAGGAATTTCAAGCTCCATAAGTAATGGTATGTAGCTTATTACTAATGTAAATAGAGAATTTGGTTCTTGTTATTATTAATTGTTAAATAATTTACTTTAGCTCCATTTAAGTCAATGTGGATTCAACCATCCTTCCATTAATTCTTTAATCCATATTGAGCATACCCACATGTCTTGGTTGAATTTGAAAAATGAGTAGCTTTCAATGTTTCTCTAGGTCACAAATGATTTGCATGTCAAGTTATATTTTATCTTTAGCTCTTTTCCATGATTATACACATTATTCAAGCTTAGATTCATGTAATTCATGACGATTTTGAGAATCTCTATTTTCAATGTAATATTGAAGTTATGACTATATAACTTTGAGTTATTGGGGGTTTTACATGACATACAAAGACGAAATTTGTTTCCTTATGAGCCCTCTACACATCTTCTATGTAGTATAAATTTGGTTTGGGTTGTGATTAGGGAAAAATGATTGATTTGATATAATGGGTTATAACCCACTAGGGTTAAGTTCCATTGAAGACTTCCTCAATCCCTTGTTTCATGTGCATACTGCAGTACTTACACAGTTATTGCACTCACCTTGGAAACAAGATAATTGTTTTGAATTCATAATGATACTTATTCTTGGGTTATAAATCACCTTTTTCATTGTTCGAAATTGCAAAAATATGCTCCCTCTATTCAATGATTGCATAAGAATACTCTATTCCATGAGAGAGTAGAAATCAAAATTTAAATTAGTATCTCTCATTGATGGGTAACCTATAAGAAAATGTGTTTTTACCATGCCTGGAATTTTTTATAAAGGATGATTATTTGTATTGGTTTACTGCTATGTAGACTTTCCCATCCTCAGAACCATTGTCAATACTCTATTTTACAAAAGGGATATACCATTGAATTTATCATGTATATAATGCATTGTCATAACTCATAAAGAAATTATGAATGCGAAAATATCATAGTGAAATGTCTACTATTTGAAGAGTAGCATAAAGAAAAAGGCTTGTGCTTCTAATATGGACATTATACCAATTTTAAAGGGTCTTGTCTCAAATAGAAATTTTTGGTTGAATCATACAAGGTTAAGTTTCATCCTATTGATTGGTTTTGTATTGTAATGTCCATGCAACTAAATGAGTTTACAATGAAATAAAGTTAGAGTCAAAGGCTTGTTATGAATTGAAACCATAATAAATTAGTAAAATACAATAAAACTCAACAATAAACCCAATCCCATCCTTGATTAACCTTTGTATCATCTAGCATCCCCTCATTATTGTTAGCCTCCTTTTCTCAAATTAGAGCCATTGTTAAACCCTATTTAATGAAATTTTAGTGAAAGTTCTATCTTTATTTTATTTGCATACAATTAATAATTGTTACCTATTTAATAACTGTAGAATAAAGAGTGACTTTTGCATATGGCTTTAGATTAAGTTTTTCAATAGAGGCTCCAAGGAAAGTAGGAGAGGACAAGGATGAAGGTCAAATGTTATTTGGCGAGAGGTGTGAAACAAGAGAATTAGGTTTTCAGTGCACTTTAATTCTAATTCAAATGAGTTCAATCAACTCATACAAATTGGAATCCTTTTCTAGGAGGAAAACAAGTTGTACCCCAACCTTTTACACCCACAAACACCCCTTTGCAACCTTACCCAAATATTGTTTATGTTCTTGAACAACCTTATCCAATGCACTTAGATAATGGATGGGAAAAACACCATGTCAGGCTTGCATTTGGAATATAAAATGGCCTAGCAGCCCAATAATCCTCCATTTCCTATTACTGCTCCCATTATTGCTTTTCTTAATTCCTTTGTTAAAAAACCACTAAACATTGAAATTAAGTCCTCTCCTCTAGGTTTTTCACTTGATGATAAAATATGAAAGAAGCCTTTCAAATAAATTCCTAGTATTGAATCATCTCAGTCCACCTCGACCCATGTAAATCCAGACACTCAAACGATATGGGAAGAAGGAAAAAAGAAATTTCATTTCTGGGTATGCATCTTTAATGATTCCAAAGGATATTATATTTTCCTTTCATGATAATATGTTGCTATCTCATACTGGATTGGAGCCTTTGATATTTATTTTTAAAATTTTATATATCATACTTTATAATAAACGGAGGAACATTTTCATGCTTATTTCTTGAAATTCATACACCCTGCGTGGTGATGAGGGATCTACGCATCTTTTTTTAGCACCATTTTTGAAATCTATTTACAGCATATGCCGAAAGGCATCTACAACAAGTAATTTTTCAACCATAATGAAAGATTATGATTTTTCCAGTGGAAAAAATAAAAATAAAAGGAGGAACAACTAATACATGATTTATATAGTTTGATGGTTCTTCATCATATGTTTATCTTGTTATACATATGGCTTTGTGATATAATGTTTTGAAATAATAAGTCGAGATTCGCAAGGGAGGTATGCATATGATATATGTCATGTTCCCTAATTGAGTCTAGTGGGACCCCTACATACCTTAGGTAAAAGTTATTTATATAATATTATAATTTATGGCCTTTTATTAGTTACCTCATTGATTTGTATTATCCTTTTGTTTCCAATACAAAACATAAAGCAAAAATAAAACAATTTGAATTGATTATATGTTGGAAGTGGTACAAAATAAGATGGATACATTAGTGAAGGGATCACCTTCATCAATAGAGAGGTATTCTAAAGTTTTGAGAGACTTTTGCTATTAACTATTCTTCACTATTTAAGTATTCTATGGGATAACCTACTTTATTGATAGTAGGGATTTCTTTAGAAGTGACAAAAGGCAAACGATATTGATTTGTGATCTTCTCCTTAATTTTACTTATTTCCCTGCATTTGTTTGCACTGTTTAGAAGTTCTAAATGTAACCAATTCTAATCATTGATTCTTTTGAAGAATATAAACTATGTGCTTCACATTTCTCGAGGTGGTCCTAGACAAACTATATGATATATTTATGTTTTTTTGGCACTTGGATGCCTTTGTATGGGTCCATCTACCTCTGAGGTTCCTATAGAATTTTTTTGGTCCAATTTCTCATAGTAGCTTATAAAGGATTTTAGCCCAAAATTAATGTTTAGTTATTAATGAAAGTGTTAATAGCTAGGAAAATCCTTTTATCAACTAAGGGAAAACTGCCCAATATTAGGTCCCAATTAGATTTTCCCTCATTTTTTATGGTAGTTTCCAAGTGATAAAATTTATACTAATTACCTATAAAACTATTTTCTTAAGAATATATAAGAGAAAAATATAGATTATTAAGACTATAGGAGAAGCTAACAACTCAATAACCTTTTAAAC
Organism: Pinus taeda; assembly: GCA_000404065.3. Taxonomy (NCBI): domain Eukaryota; kingdom Viridiplantae; phylum Streptophyta; class Pinopsida; order Pinales; family Pinaceae; genus Pinus; species Pinus taeda. Next base: position 271,578 of record APFE030025449.1, on the reverse strand, counting down.
ACGTATGCATAATTTACTAACCAATAAAAAGATATTTAAATATCAAATATTCATTCTCATATCTAACTCATGAACAATTGATGAATCTAATCAAACTGTTATGAAACCAGCTCAAGAAAAGATAGAAAATATAGATCAACGCCTTAGAATTCAGCCTCTTCAAGGGGGCAACCTCCTTTACATTACATAAATGAACAATTCTTGGATGATTCAAATGACAAAACCTCCTTTCTAATATAGGAGTCTAAGGAGTCACAATATAACCCAGCCGACCTAACAATAATAATATAAAGCCACAAAAATAACAATAGAGGGATTCTATGGGGCACAGTAATAACAATATGGGCAATAGGGGCACAACAATATTAATAAGGGGTACAACTACCATAGTAATGGGGTAATCACTAGTATTATAGGGACCCAACACATTTCAACAAGATTGATCATCCATTCCACAAAGATTGGAGTGCTCCATGAAAATCATTGTCTGCCTACTCAGATATCACCATAAGGTTACGAAAGACACGTCAAAGTTGATCAAACCCTAGGGCGTTCTTACCAATAATACCATCAACCCCATCCATATGCTAAAATCACCTAAATCATGTGCCCAAATGTCAATATCCACTTAATGAAGAGAGATCGCCATAAAAGAAACTTGTAAGTTGTGACACATCTCCTCCATTGTTATAGGCAATTCACAATTCCCAACGCACGTCACAATGACCTAGGTAACATCACAACACCCTAGGCAAGTTCACATCTCCTGATGCATTGTTCATAATGCCCAAAGCAACAATCATCACAACTTGAACACATGTTACAATTTCCAAGGCATAGTCACAATTAGTAGGGCAAGCAACTTTCTCCAAATCTGCAAAGTATATGTGGCATAAAGCAATCAATGAGAGAAGTGGAGCACTCCTCAAATATCACACTCAAGTGCCAAACCATGCCAATTTACCCTCAAAAACCTAGGTCACTCAATCACATCACCAAGTAGCGTGCATGAAGGCCAAATGTGCAAAAGGGGGACTACTCTAGGAAAGTGGGTATCCATTGTATTAAACATAATTGTAGGAGCATATTAGACACTTGAATATCAATGCCATGACTAAGCCTTCATACAAATATGCAAATACCATGATGCCAAGGGTGATCATGGAAGGTAAATGTGCAAGAATCATCAAACAAGTTGATCCATGAAGGAAATGCACGCAATACCTAAAGGACACCATTAGATGGGCCACCCACCAATAGCAAAGCACCAAAGAGCATGTCACCACTATATATATGAGAATCAAGTGAAATCATGAAAGAGAAACAATCACCCGAATAATCCACAATATAAACCACCAAACCAATGTGTAGTATCCCACGCATCACCTAATGAAGTAAGATGATCCATGTACCATCCCAAAGCAACAAAAAAAACAACAACAAAAGGCATATATGTCACACATTAAAACCCTATCATGTGATGAAAATCACAAGTTTACCTCTCATGCAATATGCAAGGTAAAGAATCAAATCTACTATTGTCAATAAAATAGCCACCTTCAAAATCAGGCAATTGTCGCACAGATACACTATCGCCCAATTGTACAATATTCACAGTCACATTGCTTGAGCATCGCACGTACATTGTTGAATCTCTCTCAGAAGTACTCAAAGTCCATACACAATGTCACAAGGTTGAAATTTCAAAGTTCATGTTATGAATATCAAAATCCAATCGAGGGGGATGTCCAAAGGTTAAAGGTGCAACCATTGATAAATAATATTAGATATTTATTATATTTTTTAATAGATCGACTTTTACGACTAGAGATATAGTTAATAGATGGAAATAAAGTCCATAACTAAAAAAAGCAAAAATAGAGTCATAACATAAAAAAAATATGGGGTAAACACCCACGAGGGAGATTTGAACCTTGAATCTCACAATTTAAATAATACTTCATAACACGATGATCGCCAATTGAGTTGCCCCCCCATGGGCTCGTCATAACACAATTTATTTAAAAGATGTAATTTTTTTTTGGTTGGTTTGACCCAAAAGAGATTTGAACCTTGAATCTCAAGTTTACATAATGCTTCATAACATGGTGATCACCAATTGAGCTACACCCCGTGGGCTAAAAGAAAAAAGAAAAATTATTATGTGTATTATTTTACTAAAAAGAGGGAAGGTTTTTCTATAAAGGTCTTCCACCTCATGCTTTGGATTATTAACACTCAAAGGGAGTATTCAAGAAAAAAAATATTAACATCATTATAACTGTGAACCAAGGAAAATTTTTAAATTACATTAATGTTGGCTTGGTGAATCAATTATTAACTCTAGAGTCAAGTATAATCGAAAAGAAAAGCACTTTTGGCAATGAATATGAAATTAAGGACTTACAAATAAGTTAATAACAATTTATGGTTATAAATTCATATCCAAAATATTTTTTATGTCCATGCTTGATAATAACATTGAGATAATTCTTAGTTCAACCTAGCTAGATGCACCATGTACCTTCCTCTTAAACATGAAAAAGAAACTTTTGATATTCTCCTTCAGGAAGAAAAAAATAACATTGCAGGACTTTATAATGATCATGCACAATAGCACCCTCATCAAAAGACCTAAATAATGAATCAATGGTGATCCTTCAAGATAGTCAGAAGTCATTACAAAATTTGTAGGACCATCAAAAATAACTTGACAAGGTTGTCACTAATAAAGACAGAAATTTATCGACTTAAGAATCATATTCAAAGTTTGATCACACATTTTAAACAGTTAAAAAGTGAAAAGTACTCCAAGAAACATTAGATCAATGTGTCAACAAAGAACCACTAGTCGACAAAAAAATGACTGATCTTGTTGAAGTAAGGATATGATCAAAAATTGAAGTACGAACGAAGGAAAATCCAAGTATCTCTACCAATAAACATTCAATGATCAACAAAGAAACAAAAATATGCAAAAAGGCATACTACCAAAAGTGAAACAACACAGCACTATAAATATAGTGAGAAAAGAGCATGCCATACGGACGCCTTATCGACATCCTAGTACAAAAATAGATATTTTGACTAATCAGTGTATCGACATTGTTCTGAACAAAGACAATATTGAATATTCAAACTTCATTTCAAAGAATATTAGGTCCAATACAATTCAATCTTAAAACAAAAGTTGTCACCACACAAATCCACAAAAGATTGAGTTCAGGTGGTCAAACCCTTCAAAATTCAACAACTCTACTCCATGCTTAAGAGATCATATCATTTCATGTACTCAACCATGACCAATTCAAGAATGAGGAATGATGAGAAGGTAATTACAAGACGTAACTAAGGCATAACCCTTTTCTGCTTTGAGAACAAAGCATTTCTAAAGGATAGGCCATGTAATGAACATGAACATACAACTATAAAAACATCAATAAATAATAATAACAATAACAAAAAATAATTAATAATAAATGAAGGAACACATCTTCTTTAAAAGGTGTGACCAAATGAAGGGACGTGACTTATTAACCACTGTGACTAGTCAATTCTATATATTATAAGTATATTGTCACATGGCATTGTATTATCATCACTCATATTTTATTCAATATAATATATATTAATCTGTCTGGATTATTTTATGTTATCCCATTTATTTTGGACATTCAGTTTATGAACCAAGTTGTTCATGTCATATTCAGGAAATGAACCTTGTTGATTTCAGAGCCTTGGATCAATGAGGTTCATCACTCCTAACTTCCAAGGTCATCGGGAAAAATCTCTGGATGGAAGGCTCACTGCTTGGGCACAGCTGGGGAGCAGTGCTCTGTGCAAAGTGAGGCTGGCAGAAGATATGAAAATTTGTAATCGTGATAAACTAAGGTATTTGTGTTTTCTAACAGTGAACTGGACCATAAACAGCTTCACACTGTAGACATCATATATATTCCACAGAATAAAATGTTCTTTTCCAAATACCAAACACTTTGTGACTCAATTTCAAATTCAAAAGCATACTACAGTTGATCAAAGAATAGAGTAACTTTAAATATGCTATTTTCTGGGGTATCCTTGGAAGATGAAACATAAACAAGAGACTCCAGTTCTATCAGCATAAACTTTAACTATCAATCACCCAGAAAAATAATGAAAGGTACACAAAAGTAACTTTGATCAAAAATAGCTAATCTCCAGCAAACACTTGAAATCGATGATATCCATTTACCTGTTTGAAAAGAGCAGCCAGCTTTCTCACTTCTGCTTTTTCTTGGAGCAACTCTCCTTCTCTTTGTGTCAACTGAACTGCAAGTGCCTCTACCTATCACAATATAGCTATCAGAATAAGTACACAAAGCATGAGTTCTTGTGAGAAATGCTGAAGGACACTGAAAATGGTCAGTTCAAAAATGAAACACCAAAAGAACAGAACAAAGATCTTTGTATGTAGTTATTCTGAAATAAATCAAATTTAGAGATGTAGCTGAATATGGAGTGTATTCAGTCCTTGAAGTGGTAAGAAAGAGTTGTGAAGATATTGAATAAATTTAGCATGAGAATCCATAAGCACGTCGTTCTCAAATTAGAAATATAGAACTGCACAAACACAATAACACAAAAATAGCCATTGTATAATCCAGTTGGATTTAGAGAGTCCAGTGGAAGTTGAAGTGTTGTATGTACCAGGGCTTGAGAAGAACTTACTCTCAATCTTGGCTATGGAGGACAAGGGTGTTGAGGTCAGCGTTATAGGTGGACATGTACTTGTCAGGCCGAGGAGGTTTGATCGTAGCGTGAGGCGAGTAATTGGAGGTAGAGAGGATAACTTGTACTTGTGACAGGACAACCAGTACAAGCTCTAGTGCATGGCAGTGACAACCTGTGTGAGCTGTACCACAGGAGGATGGGTCAATTTGTAGTTCCTTGAAAATTCTGCACTGCTGTAGTGAACAATTCTGAAACTAAATTGTAACACCAAGACACACAATTTCTCTACTCTTTTGCAGTGGAATAGAACAGAATTAAAAACACATTCGTACAATACAATAACACAGAATTTTCTAGGGAACCTGTTAATTTTAGGTAACAATGGTACATTCTATGCTTTAGAGCAATTCTACTTCAATTTTTTTATTAGCCCAATATCAATATCCAGTTTAGCAATCACATCAACATGATAGTAAAATGCAAATAGAACATAAACATAAACAGTAGAAGACAAGCCAAGACAAGAAGACACAAGATGTGGCACCAGCCAGGGACAAACCCCAATGTGGGGAAACCCTTGATCAATTCTTCTTATATTCTTCAATAGTTCAGCAGAGAGAGATAGTACAACTTACACATCTCATAATTTATGACAGCAGCAAAAGAGCCCTAATCAGAAAAGTCAACGTGGGTCAACAGGGCAGAATTTTTCCTCAATTCAGCTTGGTCAAACCCAGTCAACTTCAGCCTCCAACAGCAGGTCTAATCAGCCCAAAACACTCCAAAAAAGTCCAGGCAAAATTGGTCAACAAAAGTCAACCCTGCAGCCAGCCCTAGTGCAGTCAACGCTGGTCAAAGAGTTTAAGGCTCTTGTGGAAAACCAGACAGGGAAGAAAATCAAAGTTCTCAGATCAAACAATTGAGGCAAGTATATCTCCAACGAGTTTAAGAATTTGTGCAAAAAAACAAAAATAAAAAAGGAACTGACAATGCCATATAATCTACAGCATAATGGAAAGGCAGAGAGGAAGAATAGGGCCATCATCAGGGTAGCAAGGCTATGACCCATGAAATAGATCTGCCTATGTCCTTGTGGGCAGAGGCATGCAACACGACTGTGGATTTGCAGAACAGGAGCCCTTACAGAATTTTGGAGGACAAAATCCTAAGGAGGTTTTCACAAGAGTGAAACCAAAGGTGCGAAACCAAAGGTGCACCACCTTTGCATCTTCGATAGTCCAGTTTATGTCCACATACCATCTAAGAAGAGGACTAAGCTAGAGCCTTCAGAAGAAAAGGGCATCTTTGTTGGATACAACATGACTTCAAAGGCCTACAAGGTCTACAATCCAACACAAAGGAAAACAGTGGTCAAAAAGGATGTGAGATTTGAGGAAGGTAGGACATTTAAGAGGTCACATTGGCCAGATCCAACAATGGCAAAGGATCGGGAGTGAGAGGCTTCGAAGACTAAGGAGGGACCAGTGTGTAATATTCTATCTAGAGAAATACAGTGAAATATCAAAACATGAGCTACCTACAGCAACAAATAAGCATGCAATCTGAAAACTCCACAAAACAACGAATTTAGAACATTGTTGAGCAGAAACAATTCAGCTAAGCCATTTTATTGAATAATCCAATAAGAATTTGAGTACAAAACGTAGTGGAATGAGTGCACCTGGGTTTGCTAAAGCAAACGTGCAAAACCAAGGTGAGAATAACTCCACGTTGAAATAGGCTCACTGGTTGCACACTATGCCCAGAAATGTATTGTTGTCGCTGTTAGAGGCAAACTGATATTTGAGGCCTCAAATCTGCTCCAAAAATTCTAAAAAATTAGGAAAACGCTCTCCAATCCCGGACCAACAAAACCCAGAAAGATTTTGGGCTAATTCCAACCTCCAGGAATTACCTAAAATTAAGTGAAATCACCCACTCCCCAGCTCTACGTCCCACCAGAAAATCTACAGCTGCTCCACCCAAAATACTCCACCAAAATAACTGAGAAACCACTGGAAAATTCCATTGAAATGATAGAGTAAAACTCCATCTATTTTCCAGCACAAAGATTGTGGCAATTGCTCCAGCAACATGACCTGGTAAAACCCCTGCGCCAGGCCCTAGAGAGAAAATTTTGGCCCTCACAAATGCAGTCACTTCCAGCCCCGAAACTTCTCAACGAAACTCATCCTCCTCCAAGCAAAACTCCTGCAAATTATTGAGGCAAATCTCCCAACAATCTCCACCTCCAAGCAACTCTATTTCTGCTACTATGTCCTCCTGGAAGAATTTGTACCACCTATTGCAGAGATGAAATGGCTCACAAAATTCAAAAAAGGAAATCTCGTCAGCTCCAAATTTCTGTCTTAGGGTGACACACTTGGTTCACTGAAAGCGAGTTGGAATTTTCCGTTTGGAAATCCCTGTGCTAAGCAGCACTAGTTGACTAGGCTCAGCAGCTCAAGTAAACCCTCCAAAATCAGAAATTAAATGCCAAGATAGAATGATCAAAATGAAGCTCTAGCCTTCCTTTTATAATTGGTGTTCAACCTTCCTTGTGAGATCCAGTAATTTGGACCCCTTGTTTTTCCTTCTTAATGTGGTTCGATTTTCTCCTAGGGGGTTCGATTTCCCCTTCTGTGACCCCCACAAATTATTTTCACTTTAATTTTTTTTCTTTCCTAAGTTCCAACCTTAGCCTTTTTCTTCAAAAAGTTAGTTAATATCTCCACAACTTATTTCTCCTAACTTTATTTATCTAATAATATATTATCACCAAAATTACAAAATTGGGAATTTCCTTAAAAAAAATTAATTGGGGAAATGACAGTCCTCCACTCCCAAATGTTGTTTGTCCTCAAGTAATTGTAGTGTTGGATGCTACAAAATTTGTTCTCCCTCCCAAGTGGCATCCTCTTCAGGCAAATTCTTCCTCCTGACAAGGAATTCTCTAATGGTCCTGTTACCCACCACCTGTGGGTAGTATATATAAGAGAATTTTTCTCCTAGATGGTCCTCAGCCGACAACCCCTTGCAACCATCGGATAGCTCGACGTGCCATTATCTCCGCCACCTGAGCTAGCCATGTGGTCCCTCGCCCACTTGTTATGATTGTATGTTTGAAGGTGGACCTCGCGACCCTGAAGATATCGCTTTTCATTTGTATAGTTGAGTAATTTTCCTTACTTGTCATGGGCACTTTTTGGCATGGATTGGCGGGGGGATTTGGCGGAAAGAGTGGGCTAGGTTTGCACTCTTGTCTCCACTACCCAATTTCCTAGTTAGCCTTGTATCATAGTCCCGTCAGACCTCCTTTACTAACCATTGGCTTTAGAGTTGGCACTACATGGGAAATCCCAATTTTGGTTGTGTGGTCCCGCTTCCCGACACCATATACATCACTCCCTTCCACTCATTTTAGCCCCATTCATCTCTTTTCCCATTCGAGTCCACATGTGTCCACTGGATCCACATACAATTAGCCTCCCCTCATCCACACCTTGGGTCAAGTCTGGAACAATGCCCGGAGGTTGATGCAGCTAAAAAGAAAAGAAAAAGCATAATTTGACCACCCTCAACAGGAAATGTACCATAGAATGCAAAAGATGGTAGGGACATACAAATTTAGCACATGGGCAAAAGCTAAACATGATCTCTACCCCTTATCCATGGCCATCACTTTGGTTCCTATGGGCCCTAGATGATCCCCTTCATCATTAAAGAACCCATGACTATCCCAACCCCTAATGGGCGATGAACTGCCCTACCTTAAAGAGGTATCCACTGCTATATATTACACAACATGCTCCAATCCCCTAGAGCCTCGAGCAATTATGAAAAAAAATCAATCAAAGGTAAAAGGCATATGAAGAAAGGTGGAAAAACAAAGGTCGAGGTAACTCATGTACCAGGATTTGCTCCCTCCTACACTCATATGCCCAGATGTGGGATTCCCTTATTGTGGCTACCCTTGTACCATGACATGTGGTCTGGATCATTCCCTTGATCCCCACTCCATTCCATTACTATATCATTTGACACCTACCACTTGAAGGATGTACCATGGACATGCCACCACCTAATAGGGTCCTTGATAACCTCCTTCTTGAACTTGGAGACACTTGCACATGCCAAAGTCCACTATTGAAGGGCATGCCACCATGAAATGCCCCATTGATTCCATGACTTGTAAGCTCTTTTACTTGATTATTCTAATGATTTGTTGTATTGGAGGGCAAAGGGACGCATTGGATCTTATGCAGGATTGCAGGTGGGTCTCCATTTGGAGCTTGGTCTCCCTATACAGGGTCCTAGCCCTCCAGAGGGCCGCAATGGCACTTGTAGGGTGAGCGTTGAGAGCCATGGGCCTCCACCATAGTAGAGACTACTTCATGCATCCATAGCACCACTCATTGATTGATCGTGTTCCACCTTTTGGATGAGGATGATGCACCTAGTTCACCATGCCCAACTGGCTCCACACTTGCACCATACACTTGGCAGACGATCCGGGGTCCAAATGAGGGCTTATGACATCATCCTAGCCCTTACAGATGGTTTATAGGCATTTTCGATCCACTTGGAGACCCATGAAAATATCCTTGTGCCCCTCACACCCACTTGGGGGCACCACCGAGATTTGCTTGGAAACAAGGGGCCAACCCGTTGTCCACTATGTTTGAGGTCCATTCTCACATCACAGCACACTTTGGACTTCATTAGGCCTCCTCAAAGGCCCAACGACTCACTTTATTGATCATTCTACCCTCTTAAGAAGCTTATTATTGTGTTATTGATCTATCTTGGTGGACTTGTCACCAAGTGATGTTATTATTGCACATTATTTTATTATTTGGGGCTCAATCAGGCCAAATTAGGGAAATCAAACTCATTAGTGATTGTATAAATACAAGTGAGATGATTCATTTTCATCATCATCACTTGGATTGGATTAGTATCTCTTGTGAGGTTTTCGCACTTTTTGCTAGGTAAACTTTTTGGAGCTTTTTTGATGCACTATTATGTTTGGATTTTCGCTATTGTCTTTGGAGCTTCTTTCTAATGCGAAGTTGATGAATGGATATACTCTCTACTCGTTTACTGCATGTTATGATTATCATTATTATTGTATAGTTAATGTAAATTTGAAATTCTTCTAGGACCTTGAATAAGTGATTTAATGCATATGTTGTACTTGAAGAGAGTGGGTGAATGTTCCTAGAGGCACCTCTTAGGTTGAAAGACCTCGAAACTTCATCTCTTTGGCAAATTTGAAGTAAAAATCCCTATTGACCTAGTTGTTGCCATTAGAGAGGCTAGAAAAGATCAATTAGGGCTCCTTAACACATGAAAATTCTCGATCTATGTGTATCTTGACTCCATTAAGCCCAAACAATAAGGCATTGATCCTCATGTCCCTTTGGTGGTCAAATTTCCCTCTCTTTTCTTCACTTTTCCCAATTCTAGGCCTAACCCCAGAAGGTCTCCTACGGCATCACGCGAAATCTTTTGTAGCCATCCAAACACCTTCAAAATTGGTCCACAACTGCGTTGGAGTCTTCTCAAGGGGTCATCCAAATTTGAGCACAATCCGACGATGGAATCCCGAGATATCGCATGCCCTAGATCGAGGATCATTTCTCTCCCTAGGCTGATTTTGAGTTAGTGTCCTCACTTGGATCATTGCATTCAAATTTCAAAAGAAAATTTGTTCTTTAATCTTATTCTCATCACTAATTAGGTCAAACCCCTCTTTGGTCGATCAACTCCATACCCTTGACCTAGTTTGGGTCCACCTGGGTTCTCTGTGGTCCCGTAACTTTATAACTCAAATTCCACAAGGACTACATAAAATCCATTTCTCCATAAGGATCCTTAAGTCTAGGCAGCCCTCGTTAGGGCATATCCTCCAACCCTAAAGCCAAGGTATCCTCATATCCCTTCTTAGGGAGCCCATCACCTTGCTTCTCAAGCAAGTAAGCTATTTAATTGAGTCTCTCTTGTCAATAGGCATTAGGAATCACTCATTATCCGATCATTGATCCAATTATCATTGTGATTCCTCTTATACCGGGTCCCCTCGCATCGATGAAAGTTTGTAAAGAGTAGGGAACCTTAGCTAAGGTGACATTTGGCTATCACTCCATTGTTGCCCCTTGGCCTAGTAGTTTCTTTATAGGATCCCCTCCTAAGACCCCTACTAGTTTGAGCAATAACAAGTCCTACTCCACAACTTCCTCTCCCTCTCCTGTAAAATAGCCTCTGGCGTCAAAATCAAATGCCCCTCGTCATCCAATGGTGGTAACTCAGTGGCAGTGGTCACTCGTCGTCCTAAAGCCCTTTTCAAGCAAGAGACACGGAATACATTATGCACCATACTTCCTGGTGGAAGCTCTAACTCATAAGCTACCTCTCCAGCTTGTCAGATCACCCTATATGGCCCATAGATACAAGGTTGGACCCCTTATGCTTTAGTGTGGATTGCTTGTATGGCTGCAATCTCAGGAAAACCAAATCTCCAACCTCAAAATGTCGCTCTACTCAGCCCCTGTCTGCATATAACTTATGTTGGTTCTATGTCATCTGCAAGTTATCCTTGAGTGCTCTAAGGATATCTTGGCTCTCTTGTATCCAATCTTTGGCCTCCGAAGCCCTGATATCTCCAAAAACCATATCAGCAAAATTAAGTGCATCATAACCATATAAAGCACGAAAGGGTGTCATACCTATGGACATATGATATGTGGTGATGTAGCAATACTCCCAATGTGCATCCACTTCACCCATCCTCTCTTATGTCCAGTCACATAGTTGCGCACTATTCACTATATCTGTTTGCCCATCTGTCTAAAGGTGGTAGCTAGTGCTAGGAGTCAGCTCCGAAATATCTCTTGCCAAAATCCTCCCATAAACCTAATGTCCCTAAAACTGACAATCGTTTTAGGCAGCCCATGCAACCTAAACACCTCTCGGAAAAACAACTCGGCCACTTGTGATGTTGAATATTGAGCTGAAATAGCGAAAAGTGCACAAACTTTGTCAGTCTGTCAACAACCACATAGATGTAGTCTCTCCCCTGTACTGCTAGCAACCCAGTGATAAATTCCATCGATATGCTCTCCCACTTCCTCTCAAGAATAGGAAGAGGTTGTAGTAATCCAGTTGGATGTGTGTGCTCTCCCTTATTCCTCTGGCATGTATCGCACTCCCTAACATGCTTCAAAACATCCTCCTTAAGGCCATGTAAGTCTTGTAGAATCCTTGATGCCATACCAAAGATGAGTCATGAGTTGTATGTGGGACCTTCTCCCTCAACTGTGAACCAGGCACCAAATAAATCTTGTTCTTGTAGTAGATAACATCATCCATCACCTAGTACCTGTCATCCCCATGAGTGTGATCCAAGATCTCACATGCCTTCCGATCTTTGGAGTACTCCACCAAAAGTTGTGCCTTCCAATCCTGTGTGATATCCATCAAAGAGAGTGTCGCGGGCCTCCGTGATAATGCATTAGCTACTACGTTCTGCTTGCCCTTGACATACTCAATCTCAAAATCATATGCTTGGATCTTACTAACCCATTTTTGCTATCTCTCATGCACGTTTTGCTACTCCAAGAAAAATCAAAGACTATTATGATCAATCTTAACCTTGAACCTGCTCCCCACTAAGTATTGTCGAAACTTAGCCAACGCATGCATGATTGCTAGCATCTCTTTATCATATATGGGATACAACCTCTCATATGGCTGAAGCTTTCAGCTTTCAAAAGTTATGGGGTGACCTCCCTGCGACAAAATTGCTCCAATGTCGTGTCCTGACGCATCGCACTCCAAGACAAATGGGAGTGAAAAATCTAGAAGGGATCAAGAGTCAGGATAGGACAACTACTCATCACCCTCTTGAGGCGCTCAAAAGCCTCCTGCGCCCCATCTGTCCACTCAAAAGCCCCTTTCTTCATCAAATTTGTGAGGTGTGCTACTAGTTGGGAAAACCCCTTCATGAACCTCCTGTAATAAGTACAAATGCCCACGAATCCACTCAACTCTGTTACATTCCTAGGCGTAGGCCAATCCAAGATGACGCTAATCTTCTCCTAATGCACTCGTACTCCATCCTCCCAATCACATGCCCAATATATAACATCTCTGTCAATCCAAACTCACACTTGTACATTTTCGCATATAGTTGTTGCTCCTCTAATATGCGGAGGACCTCCTCCAAGTGTTAAAGGTGCTCCTCCCTGCTATATATCAAGATGTCGTCAAAGAATACCAAAACGTACCATCGCAACTACTTGCGAAACACATGGTTCATACAACACTGAAACGTGGCCAATGCATTGGTTAGCCCAAAGGGCATCACCAAGAACTCAGTGTCCGTAATGGCAACGGAAGGCGGTCTTGGGAATGTCCTACTCCCTCACGCAAATATGGTGGCACCCCAAACGCAAATCTATCTTAGAGAAGTACTCGGCTCCTCTAAGCTCATACATCAGCTCATCAATGCGTGGAATAGGATACTTGTTCTTCAATGTCTTCTTGTTGAGGGCCATGTAGTATATGCACATGTGAAGGGTCCCATCTTTCTTCTTCACCAACACTACTAAAGAGCGAAAGGACTCAAGCTTGGCCTGATATGCCCCAATCTCAACAACTACTGTATAGCTCTCTCAATCTCATCCAAGTATGCCTTGGGATGTCTTTAGGGAGTGGTGATGACTGCGTGTACCCCCTCCTCTAGCTTAATGGTGTGCTCGAACCCTCTGTCCGGTGGCCTGCCTAAACGAATCTCCCCAAATATTGTCTGATGCCTCTCCAAAAGAGCCAATATGTCTAGATGTGTATGTGGCTTCGATACCCCTGTCCCTGAGATCCTCAACCTTACAACCCACTCTATGTCACCACGCCTCAAGTCAGACTCCATCATGTGCACTGATATTGTCTAAGGTGGGTATGAATGCATGCCTCTCAACACTACCAGCTTTCGTCCAGGCCAATGAACTCCATCTCCAACTTCTTCCAATCTGTAGTAGCACATCCCAAAGAATACAGTCACTACACTTCCAACACTACATTGGTGTCCGGAACGTCCACCATGAAGAAGTGATCTATCATCGAGTAGTTCCCCATGGTCAATGTCATGCGGGGAACATACCTCGTACTCTACATAGTCCTATCACCAAGCAACAAAACTGAAAATTCCTCAAAATTTTGTTTGTATGCCTCTCCTCTCCACCAAATGTGCATCAATAAAATTGTGGGTTGCCCCACTATCCACCAATACTGATACTCGTTGTCCCTGCACGTGCCCCTAATCTGCAATATCAAATACTTCAGAACTCCCTTAAGTGAAGCAATAACTCCTCCAATAGGTAAGAAAGCTCCTCCACTAGGTGGGCGCAGTGGGCCACCTCCTCTTAAGCTCTGAGGTCCACCCTCTCCTATCTCTACCTCTTGATTTGCATCCTCCTCCTCCTCTAGCTCAATGTAACAATACCTCTATGTAGTGGGCCTTGCCCTTGATGCACCAATGCCCAAGTGCCCATGGCTCCTGATAAGTAAATCATAATTTCGTCCTCCAGAGGTCCCTCCTGCTCTCATCATCCAACTTCCCTTCCCATGTCCACTCCTTCTGAGGAGGCCTAGTGTCTTTTCCCTTCTCAGGGAAAGGAAGTCTAGTAGGTGTTGGATCCCTCGTCTTCAGAACAACATCCAACATATCTCATGCCCGGTTAATGGCATCCTGCAATGATACTGGCCTATAAGCTCGAACCCAACCTTGTAGTGGCTCGGCCAAACCCTCAATAACCAACATGATCAACCTCGTCTCTGAAATATCTGAGACCATCACTGCTAGCCTTTGAAACTCTGTTATGTAAGCCTTTATGTTGCATGTTTGCTTCAAGTTAGCCAGCTCCCTGAAGTGCAACTCCAGATCCTTCCTATCAAATCTCTTCACCAGCCTGTGAGTAAACTCACTATAGGATGTGATGGACGCATGCCCAAGTATAATTAATCCATGATACCACCACTCTTGTGCATCACCCTCCAAATGCAATGTAGAAATCTGAAAACCTAATGGCATATGTCTCCCGCATAGGACTCAGATTAAGGTAAGTGTCTAGTTTCTCAACCCATGACATTGCAGAACTCCTGGCTAACCCATCGAACCCAAGCAAGGTCACCTTCCCTGCTAGCTTTTGATTATCCCAATTTTGATTATGTTATCCTCCTCTGGTGGAAGTCCCTACTCGGGGCCTATACTTCTCCTTCAAATGGCAATAGTCTGCAAAAGTAAGTATCCTCCTGACTCTAGGATCTAATGCTTCATACTCATAAACGCCATCTATGAATAATTTGATCAATTCGATGAGTGTGTCAACCCCTCTATCTTGCTCTAGTTCCTCTGTGAAGCGAGGCATAGTAGGCCTAGGAGTTTGACCATATGTGGGTTTGTGCATGGAGGTATATGGCTCCCTTCTCATATTCCTGAACCTCCTTCTCCTTCATTGTTTCCTCCTTCACTGCCTTGAGGTCCTCCCTACATATTCTACATTTGCAGTGCCATCATCTGCCTAATCATCTCTATCATTTGCTAGTTGGATCTTGCCAACTACTCCAATAGTGGGTCACGCCCACCCTCCCTAGGTTGCTCATCACCATTGTCCCCCATGTAGTCTCTAGTGTTCTCGAACTTCGTATTAAAAAAAAACCCAAACTCGTCTTCTCTACCACGGCCCCTTCCTCTGCCTTTAGGATGATAAACAGCTCCACCAAATGGCCCTGTCATGACATGCTCTCGGGCCCACAGCTGGCAAAGAACATGCTTTGATACCATTGTAATTTTCTATCTAAAGAAATGCAGTGACATATCAAAACATGAACTAGCTATAGCAACAAATAAGCATGCAATCTGAAAACTCCACAAAACGACCAATTTAAAACATTGTTGAGCATAAATAATTGAGTTGAGCCATTTATTGAATATCCAATAAGAATTTGAGTACAAAATGTAGTGGAACGAATGCACCCGGACTTGCTAAAGCAAGCATGCAAAACCCAAGTAAGAATTAAGAAAACTCCACACTGAAATAGGCTCACTAGTTGTACGCTCTGCCCAAAAATTTATTGTTGATGCTGCTAGAGGCAAACTAATATTTGAGGTCTCAAATTTGCTCCAAAAATTATGAAAAAATATGACAATGATCTCCAACCCCGGACAAACAAAACCCATAATGCTTTTGGACTAATTCCAACCCCCCGTAATACCCAAAATTAAGTGAATCACCCACTGCCCAGCTTTGCGTCCCACCAAAAAATCTACAGTTGCTACACCCAAAATACTCTACCAAAATAACTGAGAAACCACTGGACAATAGCGCTAAAATGATAGAGTGAAATCCTAGCTATTTTCCGGCACAAAGGTTGCAGCAACTGCTCCAGCAAAACGGCCTAGTTAAACCCTTGTTGTAGATCTAATCCGGAATATATGAGAAATAGAAAGAAACCCAATAATAACAAGATCAAAATAGATAGAAATGTTTTTTTTATTATCAAAACCCTTAAGGTAGGGCAACACCATACATTCACTCCTTAAGGAAGGAGAATACTCCACAAGCCATATGCATGTTCATACAAGAATACTTCTCTCCATATCCCTCCATATGGAGTCTCTAGCCTCTATATAGGCCTCATACATACAATACCATGCATCATTACCATGGTTTCCTCATACCACCAACTAATACCATGGCCCCCTTACATTATTATTAACTACTTGTGGTCCCTTACATGACATGGGTTAACCACCTTATTTATTACTATGGCCCATCCCATTATTACATTATTACCTTGGGTACCTCCCTCGGTACCACATATTACCCCCCCTAGGTATATAACATTCCACCCCCCTTAGCATGTTTCGTCCCCGAAACATGGGAAGAACACAAATAATAAGATCTACTCAAAAGAGTAGTCCACTGATACCATGCACGTGCATCTAGCCATCCAAGAGAAAGGTGAACCCTCGATCTCGCTGGTGCCTCCCTCGCTTGAGATGGAAGTTGATCGTGGCAGCTCTTCTTTGTTGATGTGTAGTAGGTGGATCGTCTCTCCTTTGTATCCGTCATGTGACTACTTGGTTTCCATCTTCATGGTTGTCTTGCGGGGTGATGTGGGTGATGATATGTTGAAGTTTTAACCTACGATGGCTTTTGCTTGACTTCACCCTGCTGTGGTGCCTGTTGTGGTGTCTTCTTTTTCAAGGTGACTTCAACCACTGAGCCCTCCTCTGATGTATCATCACGTGTAACCTTTTCTTCTGCAACCTGTGTTTGTGTTTGATTGTCGATCATCAAAGGCTCATCATCTGATATGTCAGTCCTTTGAACAGCTTCTGCTTCAGCCTCCATGTGCTCTCTCTGTTTATGGATGGAAATATCCTGTAATGTAATTTTCTTCTTTTTATACCATAGCTTCACGAATTTCTTCTGTACATTAATATTCATAGTACCCACGGATTCCATCCAAGGATATCCCAAAACAACATCCATATTATCCATATCTGAAGCATAAAAATCACCATGAAACACATATTTATCCATAGAAAGTTTCAAATCCTTATAAATTTGAACATCCTTATCATCAACCTGTGTATTTTCAATATGTTTTGCTCGGACTTGCAATTTTTTTGCCAAGTTCACATTTATGAGATTTTTCTTGCAACTAGGATTTATAAACACAATGATCTTCTCCTTCTGAATCAACCCATGAACCTGCAATAAGGACATACCAGTAGGAATTAACCCCTTATGTGTCTCCTTCTCCTTTTTCCTAGCCCGAGACCATTTTTCTAAAAGGACCCGTTCAAATTCTACATTTGAAAGTTTGGTCAACTACTTCTTGTCAAGTGAGTACCACCATTCGGCAGCCTCATCTTGAAAACTAAACCACACTGAATCCCTCCAAAGTGTCCCATATATACGTTTTTTTCCCTTTATGAGTTCTTCAATAGTCATACCAATATCATTCCCTATAAAAAATTCCTTGCTAGAAGCCATGAAGGTTTGAAAAAATTCACTTACTTGGCTAAAATTTGAAATTGTCACAGTTTAGTCAATATTGCTTAGAATCCCTATTATGACCTGTTTTTAGAAATGGAACCACATTCTGCATCTATCCATGTAATAAAAATCTCGATCCAGGCACTGGAATTTCAGATCTGCGCTGCTACTTTTTCGCTGCCACCCAAAATTTCTACAAAAAAGAGCTGATTTTAAATCAGCGATATCTTCCTCATCCAGACTCCGATTCAACTGATTTTTTTTTTGAATTTGGGTATTTTTCCACAAAGAATCCAGATCTACAATTATATTTTTCATGTCTTGCACCAGGAAGTCCAAATCTGCGCCGCAAACTCGCTTCCCTGAAAAATTATCTACAACCCCACTGATTTTTAAATCACCGATATCTCCTTCATTCGGACTCCGATTTGACCGATTTTTTTTTTAATCGGGTATTTTTTCACATATAATCTAGATATGCAATTATATTTTTCAGATATTGCACCAAAATGTACAGATCTGATCTGAAAACTCGCCGCCCCTGAAATCCTGCAAAAATGAAAAAAAAATTCTCCACTTTTGTGCCCAAGAAAGTGCTCTGATACCAATTGTTGTAGCTCTGATACAACTTGTTGTAGATCTAAACCGGAAATATTATGATAATAGAAATAACCCAAGAATAACAAGATAGAAATACTTCTTTATTTATCAAAACCCTTAAGGTAGGGCAACACCATACATTCACTCCTTAAGGAAGGAGAATACTCCACAAGCCATATGCTTGTTCATACAATATTACTTCTCTTCATATCTCTCCATATGGAGTCTCTAGCCTCTATATAGGCCTCATACATACAATACTATGCATCATTACCATGGTTTCCTCATACCATCAACTAATACCCTGGGCCCCTTACATTATTATTAACTACTTGTGGTCCCTTACATGACATGGGTTAACCACCTTATTTATTACTATGGCCCATCCCATTATTACATTATTACCTTTGGTACCTCCCTCGGTACCCCATATTACCCCCTAGGTATATAACATGTCACATCTGATTATCGTTGCGTCTATCTATTTTTCCCTCACATCCTGGAGAAGTATCCACAACCAAACTACCTCACACGTTGCTGCACACATGGCTTGATACTCTGCTTCCGTTGAGGACAAGGAGACTATGTTCTGCTTCTTGCTGCTCCATGTGATCACCCCGGATCCAATGCTCAATGCATGACCTGTTATGGATATGTGATCATATACATTTCCAGCCCAATTTGAATCTGCAAATGTTGTCAATCTAATATCAAAAGAGTCAGTGTAAATAATACCGTAGTCTATTGTACCTTGTAGATACCTGAAAACACGTTTTGCTGCATTCCAATGGCTTTTAAGTGGCTTGGACATATATTGGCTTAGCACACTCACTACATAAGCCAAATCTACTCTAGTGGTGGTTAGGTAGATTAGACTCCTAACCAACTGTCTGTAAAGTGTCACATCTGCCTCCTTTGAGCCATCTTCACTATACAATTTGATGTTCTGTTGTAATGGTACCACTGCAGGCTTACACTGATCCATCCTAAATCTCTCTAACACGCCTTTGACATATTTTCCTTGGGACATAAATGTTTGTCCTAAATCTCTCCATATCTCAAGACCCAAACAATATCTTAATTCTCCTAGGTGTTTAAATTTGAATAACTATGACATATGTTTCTTGATTTCTTTGATCACATATGTAGCATCACCTGTAATGATCAAATCATCTACATACAGAGAAATCATCACTATGCGCCCTTATTCATCTTGCATGGTGTAAAGATTAGGGTCATTTTTGCTTTTGTTGTAGCCAGCTTGCAGGAAAAATGAGTCAATTTTTTCATACCAAGACTTGGGTGCTTGCTTTAGTCCATAAAGTTCTTTCTTCAATCTACAGAACAAATGTTCTTTCCCTTTCTGGACAAACCCTTCAGGTTTCTCTAAATAAACCTCCTCTTTTAGTTCTCCATTTAAAAATGCAAACTTTACATCTACTTGGTGTATCATCCAATGTTTCTTAGTAGCTAAAGCAATTAACATTCCAATAGTGTTTAGTTTAGCTACAGGGGTGAAGTTTTCTTCATATTCTATACCTTATTTTTGTGAATACCCCTTTGCTACCAATCTAGCTTTTAATTTTTCTATGGTTCCATCTGCATTAATCTTCAGTTTGTATAACCATTTACAAACTATGGTTTGTTTTCCTTTAGGAAGTTCAACTAGTTCCTAAGTTTTGTTCCTGATTATTGATTCATGTTCTTGTTCCATGGTTGTTTTCCATTCTCTACATTGATTTTCTTCATTATAACTAGAAGGTTCAACCACATTCATCATACTAGTTATAAAAGCAGTTTCCCTATATCTTGTAGGTAATTGAGCTTTCCTACCTGATCTCCTGAGAGGTGGGATAGCCTAAAACCTTGTCTGATCATCATTCTCCTTTTCTTCCCAATGTTGATGCTGTTGTTGTATCTGTTGTTGTTGCTGCTACTGTATCTGTTGTATCTGCTACTCTTGTTGTTGCTGCTACTATTGTTCATCTTCTGCCTTTGTCTACTGCTGATCCTGATTATTTTCTGCTTCTTCTTCCACCAGGTATGGAATATCCCATTCCTCATTGTGCTCATTAGATTCTTCATGATCTTGTTCATGGAATTTGACATCTCTACTAACAAAAATTTTGTGAGTAGAGAGATTAAATAATCTATAAGCTTTATGTTGTGAACAATACCCTATAGAGGTACATGTGATGGCTTTTGAATATAGTTTTCTTCTATCTTTCTTTAGACCCAAAAGCTCTTAAATGTTTTACTATAGGCTTAAATCCATATGATGTTTCATAAGGAGTTTTAAACTCAAGACCCATTGTAGGACTCCTATTTTTCAAATAAATTGCAGTATTCAATGGTTTAGCCCAAAAACCATTCGAAAGTTTCTTACCTTTCAACATGCTCCTAGCACATTCCACTAGTGTTTTGTTCTTTCTTTCAGTTACTCCATTTTACTGTGGAGTATGGGGTACTGTGAAGTGCTGCAATATTCCATTGTCTTTACAATACGTGATAAGCTCATCTTTCCTATATTCTCCCCCTTGATCAGATCGGAGAATTTTTATCTATTTCCCTTTCTACCTTTCGATCATGTTTTTGAACTGCTTAAAGTATTCAAATGTGTGACTCTTCTTACTCAAGAAATATACCCAAGAAAACTTTGTGCAGTCATCAATAAACAGTAAAAAATATAGTGCACCTCCTAATGATTTTGTTTGCATGGGTCCACACAAGTTTGTATGCACTAATTCAAGTATATCCCTCTGTTTCTTTTCTACTTGAACAAGGAATTATTCTCTATGCATTTTTCCTAATGTACACGCATCACAATCATTATGTACTTGCTTTAGCATAGGAAGATCACTTACTATTTCCTTCTTCTGTAGTAATAGCAAATCATTGTAATTGATATGGCCAAATCTCTCATGCCATAGCTCTTCTGTAGTCAAACTTGTAGCTGTAAAGGCTCAAACTGGTGCAGGTCTTACATCCAACTTGTAAAAACCTCCAGTTTAGATTCCTGTAGCTATTGTCTTCATGCCATCTAGCAGATCTTTAATATAACAATTAGATTTAAAAAATTCAACTTTAAGATCTTGATCTATGATCATGGATACAGAAATCAAGTTCTTTGTTACACTGAGCACATACATGACATTAAAATTTGTTTTACATTACCATTAGGTAGAATGACATAAATTTTCCCACACCCTTTGATCTGATATCTTCTATAATCACCTAGGTAAATTTGTGCTCCTTCGTTGATTTCTTTAAAATCTTCGAACCAATGCTCGTTCCCTGTAATATGTGTTGATGCTCCCGAATATACATAACAGATGTCTGCATCAACATTCTCATCAAAATCTTCCATAAACAATCTGAAATTCTGCACATGATTTTCATTTGTGAGATGACGTGCATGTCATTTCTGCTTCTGCTATTCTTCATGATATTTCTTCTTCTTGCACTCCCTAGCAATATGACCAAGTTTTCCACAATAAAAACATTTAATTTTAGAGTTGTTTATATTCGGATGCATACCTTGGGTCTGATTCGGTCTTTTTTGTGAATGTCCTCTGTTTTGCTGTTGTGGATTTCCTTTCCCTTTGAAGAAGATCTTCTTCATCACTAATGCAAGATTACCACTGTGGGGCTTCAGATTCGATCTTCTTTCTTATTCTTGCATCAATATTCATGTCATCTCTTCAAACTTTGGGATTTCTCTCTCGCATTTATCCCAGTGATGAACATTTGGTAGTCATCGGTCACACCATTCATGGTAATTGTTACAAGATCTGTATCGTCAACTGTATGACCAATGTCTGCAAATTTGTTCTTTAGATCTTTGATCCTTGCTATGAAGGCAGCAACTATTTCATTCTCCTCCATCTTCAGGGTTAAGATCTTTCTTTTTAGAAACAAAAGACGATTTGTATTCCTGATCTCATAAAGATCCTTCAGAATTCCACAAATCTCGTTAGCTATCTTACACTATCTGATATGTGGTATGATGCAATCTTTCAGTGACATGTTCAACAGTGTCTTTTCGCTACCTTCTCGCTTCTCCCAATCTGGGATCGATGTTGATTCTGCTGCTGGCTACGGCCCATCCCCATTGAAAATATTCCAAGAACTCTGCACTTCTAACAGAGTCTGCATCTTGAATTTCCAATTTGCATAATTGGAACAATCTAGCTTGTTATTCTCATTCAAGCATGCTTCAAACATATTATTATTCATCTTGGCGATTTACACAAAAAAAATTCGACAGGTAAAAGAAGATGTTAGATTTACCCCAGATCTGTGACAAAGGTAGATCACTGATCTTCAATGTTGTTTGATCTCACAGCACACCCGCAAATCACCATGGATTCCTTGACAGCCTCTAGACAACCTTCTTTTGTCAGCCTTTGCAGCCCTCTCCAAGATGCATCCTTCTCTCGGCCTCCACAGAGCCTTTTTGTTATTTACATGATCGTCACAGATATACACCACTTATCTGAGATGTCATCATAGATGTACACCACTTATCTGCGATGTCGTCACAACTATATACCTAAGACGGTGATGTTAAGTGTGTTTGAGTAATCGTCATGTTTATTCTCTTGTAACCTATGACGATTTCGGTTTAGTCACACCCTTCTCTCAGCGTATAGGTATCTCAGCCCTGATGCTCTGATACCATGATAAAAATGGCAATGTTGTATTAAAGTAAATAAAACCCACTGGTTAGCTCTACGAAAGAGAGTCTGAACTAGGAGAGTCTGACTCTACAGAACGCTTTACATTGTTCATGTACATCACACATTGTATAGTAATCATGGTTTTTAGGGATGTTATAACAATAACCTAATAAATAGAAACTAATTCCTATCCTGAGGCCACGTGAACCAACTCACACTATTCTAGGATATTCCCCATTATCTTCAACATTTCTCTCATTTTTCAGTTGACAAACCATATCTATATCA
This sequence comes from Pinus taeda, assembly GCA_000404065.3. Lineage (NCBI taxonomy): Eukaryota > Viridiplantae > Streptophyta > Pinopsida > Pinales > Pinaceae > Pinus > Pinus taeda. The sequence goes on along the minus strand of APFE030025449.1, from coordinate 248,231 downwards.
TCAAATTTGTACTTGTAGGAGAGAAACCGTCATTTTTCTAAAGTGTTGTGTTGATTAATCTCTCAGGGTGTTTTGGGCACTGGATCTTGGTTTCTCTATAGGATTTTATGAAAAGTGACCAAACTGAGATTAATACATGGGACTGGGGCAACTTGTAAGGAGGTTGAGAGCCCATTCTAAAATTTGTATAATTGCAGTACAGAGGGACTTGGTCGCATGCTGGTATCATCATACTTTGCAGGATTCAGGTCGTCGTTCCACTTGCAGCAATGTTGGGTGATATCGTAATCGATTTTCTTATCCACTGTGCCCTTCGTCAGGTAAAGACGCAAGGGTGGGAAATCCCATTTATTTATGATATTCCCAATTAATAATTGCATGGAAATGTGCATTACCAATTGAAATGACTTGGGACATTATGTGGTTTGGGACTGCAAATGGTAACCAAAAGCAACTTAGATAGGAAACCAGAGGAGGTAGCGACATTAATTTTCTACTTGACATTTCTTGTTTTCGGTTTCACCCATAAAGAGAACATAAGATGCCTGGGGAACAAGATTAGTCCATCTCCATTAAATTTTAAAGGGAAGGTCAATAGGCCACGATTTAAAGCCTTTTTTCTGCATACAGTGTGGGGCCGCCTGCCAACCTGGGCCATTCATCGTTGTATGGTCTAAGGTCCTCTATTCACATGTTTTGAAATAGTTATTAGGGCTCGATTTCCATAAGCCACGCCCATAGTCACATGTTGTTGCATAATATTTTCAAACCTTGGTTGTCCATGCAGCATGCAGACATGAATCACAGTAGGGACACCAAGCCATACTTCAGTCAAGAAATATTGGTAATATATTTCATCAAGTTGCAGCGATCGAGAGGGTCATTCTTTTAAATTACAAAACCATGAAGCAATGGAGTCAAGGTTGAGAGTGTTGGATATAATAATCCCAATCACCGCCTTAACACACTGACAAACACCATGTTTTCCAAGTCAACCATTGCACAATTGTGATTTTGTTTGCAGGCAGAAAGACAAAAGTAAGAACATAAGTTCAGAGCGGCCCATTCTACAACACATCACAGAAGTTAAAGGAATTTAATGAAGTTGGTAAATAAATATGGGTAAACATTCACTCCACTACTATTTCTCGCACTCCACAACACTTGCAAGTTCATAAAACCATTCACTATGTAAATTCGCCAATGTTGCCTATTAAATATTTTCTCTGTCATGTAATTAATGTCAAATTTGTATGTTAGGATAAATATGCAAGTAAAAGTTATTTTTAAGGTTGGGTATGTTGGGCAAGTTAGAGAGAGAGAGTATGTGAGGTAGTGAGGATAAAATCATGGAGGAAATATTGGTGGGCACATGAAAACCAGTTTTATGGAGTAGAAGTTTACTCCGCAACTAAGTAATGCGTAAATTGCAGTAAATTTGTTGTGTTTTTCACTTGGAGCTGCAGCCTCCATTTAACACACTAATTTAATTTCTTGATGTTTTGACATACAAAATAAAGTGTGGTCAATTTCATTATGGTTTTAATCTTACACAAGTAAATTTCCGCAAACTCTTTTATTTTACTCTATTTTGTCATGAGTGAACTCTATGTTTTAATTAAGTCCCTGTGTGGTTGCGATATCCTCTCTGCAACCTAAGATTTACCTTTTCACAACTGAAATTGACCTTGCCTACTTTGCCGCAACTGATTTCTAAGCTCCTCTACCCCTTAAATTTATTTTTCTAACATGGTATCAGAGCGGGTTAAATATCGTTAGTGTAAAAACAAGTGTTTTTACTAGAAGAATTGTTTTGAGGGCAGATTGTTTTTAGCATATTTACCATCACGTAGAAAGTTTTTTTTACACTCAGAAATGGAAACATCAAGCACAAGCTTGACTAATCCTAAAATACCTCAGTTTAATGGCAAAAATTATGATTATTGGGCTATTACAATGAAGGCCCTGTTTTCTTCTCAGGACTTTTGGGATTTGGTGGAAAATGGTTTTCAAGAACCAGTAGATGCAGGAATAGTCAATGCCTCATCTCAAGCAGAAAGAGATTTGTTAAGGGACAACATGAAGAAGGATTCAAAATCCCTATTCTACGTTTTCTAAGAAGTTCATGAAAGTATTTTACCAAGGGTTGCAGCAACAACAAAGTCCAAGCAAGCATTGGACACCCTCCACACAGCCTACCAAGGCATGGCAAAAGTCAAGATAGCAAAAATACAAATGTTGAGAAGAGATTTTGAAACACTTTGTATGAAAGAGTCTGAGAATGTAGACTCACTTTTTACACATGTAATTGGGTTGGCTACTCAAATTAGGTCTCATGGTGAGACACTTGAAGAAAGGATAATAGTTGAGAAAGTTTTGAGAAGCTTGCAAGCAAGGTTTGATGCCATTGTTGTGGCCATAGAAGAGACAAAGGATCTCTTGCAGTTGTTAGTGGATGAGCTTCATGCATAACTAATTTCTCATGAACATAGATTGAATAGAGAAACAACCTCCTCACTAGAGAATGCCTTCAAGACACAAGTTTCATTTGGTCAAGGTCGAGGTAGAGGAAGATCATATGCTAGAGGAAGAGGAAGAAGCCCACACAGAGGTGGAAGAAGCAACCCTTCAAGCTCAAGTGTAAGGGGCAACAATCAAAATCCAAGTCAAGGCCCAAGCCAAAATCAAGCACAAGGTTAGAGGTATGATAAATCTCAAGTTCAATGTCATTACTGTAAGAAATATGGTCATTATGCAAATGAATGTAGAAGGAAGCAATATGACATTAGTAATAAACCAAGTGTAAATTAAAAAAAAGAAAATCGAAGCCATGATAGCATGCTTTTAGAAAATCAAAGTGATATATGGTATCTAGATTTAGGGTGTAGCAACCACATGTCAGGAAACATAGAAATGTTTTCCAATCTAGATAAAAGTGTGAAATCTGAAGTGACATTAGTGACTGATAGTAAAGTCTCCGTCATTAGGGATTGATAGTAATATTTTAACAAAGAAGGGAGAGAAGAAGTACATCTCAGATGTTTATTTTGTCCCCGATCTCAAGCATAACCTCATGAGAATTCGACAACTCATGCGAATGGGCTACAATGTCTCCTTCAAAAATGATGTGTGCAAAATTTTGGATAGGCCTCCAAGCAGACAACTAATTGAAAAGGTTCAGATGACAAACAATAGAATGTTTTACCCAAAGATAAGATCAGATTTGAAGGAGGAAGTTGCACACGCACAACTATCAATGAACTCACAAGAGGATGGAAGAAAAGAGGTAGTTGTCACACAAGTGAACTATCAAGTAGAGGTAAAAGATGAAAATTGGTTATGGAATTTGATATTCGGACATATTAACTTTGGAGCTTTGAATTTGCTGCATAGGAAAGGCATGGTGAAGGGATTACCACTGACAGAAAAAATAGATAGCCTATGTGAAGGATGTATCTTGGGCAGGCAACATAGGGAGACATTTCCATCGGGAAAGTCAGTAAGGGAAATGGCAGCTTTGGAGATTTTCCACTTAGATTTATGTGGACCAATGCAAACACCATCAATTGGTGGAAGCCACTATGTATTGACATTCATAGATGACTACACAAGGAAGACATGGGTCTATCTCCTAAAACAGAAAAGTGAAGTGTTTAAGTGCTTTTGCCAATACAAGGCTCTTGTTGAGAAGCAAAGTGGACACTACATCAAAGTCCTCAGCACTGAGAGCGGTGGAAAATACATCTCAAATGATTTCTTTCGATTTTGTAGGGAGAATGGAATTCACAGCCAATTTACAACAAGGTATGCACCTCAGCAAAATGGTGTAGCAGAAAGGAAGAATAGGACCATTATGGAGATGGCAAGGAGTATGTTGAGGCAAAGCATTTGCCAAATGATTATTGGGCTGAATTTGTCACTTGTGCAGCATATATCTTGAATAGATGTCCAACAAAAAGCATCTAGAATGTAGTTCCTAAAGAGGCATGGAGTGGAAGAAAGCATAGTGTCACTCACATGAGAGTCTTTGGATGCATGGAATATGCACATGCCTAGATGAGTTGAGGAAGAAGTTGGACAAAGAGGGGGAGAAATGTATATTTGTTGGATACAGTGATGAATCCAAGGCATACATGCTCTACAATCCATCAACCAAGAAAGTAATAATCAACAAAGATGTGCAGTTCATCAAAGAAGAAGCATGGGATAGAAGTTTAGAGAATACAATCAATGTCAAAGCATGTATACCACACGAGGAGAAAGAGGAATTAGCAACATCAAGCAATTCTTCAATACTGACTCCCTCTACTCCTATTCAACTGCAACGAAGTAGGCAACAAGGGACACCATCAACAAATATTAAGACAATGTCGTGCGGTCAAGCAAGTGCTTCTCCAAGAACGCCGCAAAGTGCAACACCAAGCGAGATATCAAGCCCATCTTTAGCAAACATAAGAAGACCAAAATTCAAAAATTTCAATGAAATATATGAGCAAGATGAAGTTGATAGAAACTCTAGCCTGAATTCATTATTTGCTCTATTTTTTCATGTAGATGACCTAATTCACTTTGAAGATGTAGTCAAAGATGAAAATTGGGTTGCAGCAATGGAGGAAGAAACATGAGCAATAGAAAAGAATGACACTTGGGAGTTAGTGAACCTTCCGCAAGGAAAACAAGTCATTAGAGTGAAGTGGGTCTATAAGACCAAGAGAAATGTCGATGGAAAGATTTAAAGGCACAAAACAAGGCTAGTTGTCAAAGGATACAAGCAGAAACATGGAAGCGATTATGAGGAGACGTTTGCACCAGTCACGAGGATGGAGACGATGCATACAGTTGTGGTGATTTTCATGCAACATAAATGGAAAGTGAATGAAATGGACGTAAATTCAATGTTCTTAAATGGAGCGCTGAAAGAGGAAGTTTATGTTGTGCAACCACCTAGTTATGAGGTAGAAGGAAAGAAGGCAAAATGTATCGATTGAGGAAAGCTCTTTATGGGCTGAAGCAAGCACCGCGAGCATGGTACAACATGATAGATGCCTACCTATTGGAAAATGGCTTTGACAAGTGTGATGGTGAACCTACTCTCTGCATCAAAGAGAATGATGGTAAGATTCTAATTTTTGTATTATATGTAGATGATTTATTTTTTATAGGAAATTATGATTTTCTCATCGTTGATTTCAAACAAGTCATGAAGAGTGAATTTGGAATGACTGACTTGGGGTTGCTAAGGCATTTTTTGGGCATAGAAGTGAAGAAAACAGAAAACGACTTTTTTATTTGTCAAGAAAAGTATGTAACAAAAATTTTGGAGAGGTTTAAAATGCAGAAAAGCAAGCCCACACCAACTCCAACTATCATGGGGTTGAAGTTGAGCAAAGAAGATTGCAGCAGCATTGTCAATCTAATGTTATACAAGTGCATGATAGGCAACTTGATGTATTGATTGTCACTAGGTCGGATATAATGTATGCAATGAGCTTGGTGTCGAGGTTCATGGAGACACCCAAGGAGACACATTGGCAAGTAGCGAAAACGATTCTAAGGAATGTAAATGGAAAAAAACAGTATGGCGTTTTGTACACTGCAACAAATGATTTCAGGTCGGTTGGTTACGCCGACAGTGATTGGGCAGGAAGTGTTGACGACAAAAAGAGCACGTCGGTTTATGTTTCTAATTTGGGCTCTGGCACCATTTCATGGGCTTCTAAGAAGTAGCCAATAATGTCATTGTTAATAGAAAAAGCTGAATATGTTGCCACAACAGCAGCAGTGTGCCAGGCAGTTTGGATGAGAAGGATGTTGAGGGATCTTCACCGCGACCAAGAGGGAGCGACAACTATTTGTTGTGACAACACATCAACAATTGCATTATCAAAGAATTTGGTTTTTCACAAGAGGACCAAACATAGTGATGCTAAATATCATTTTATTAGAGAGTTGATTAACAATGATGAAATTGTGTTGCTGCACTGCAAGTCACACGAATAGTTTATTGATATTTTCACAAAGCCATTGGCACGTGAAAGTTTTGTTTATCTCAGAGATTGTTTGGGAATTTTCAATGGCATCAGTTGTGATTAAGGGGGAGTGTTGGAAATAATAATCCCAACCATTGCGTTAACATACTGACAAACACCATGCTTGCCCAATCAACTACTGCACAGTTATGATTTTGTTTGCAGACATAAAGACAGAAGTAAGAATAGAAGTTCAGAGTAGACCTTTCTGCAACACATCACAAAAGTTAAAGGAATTTAATGAAGTTGGTAAACAAATATGCGCAAATGTTCACTTTGCGACTGTTGCCCACACTCCACAACACCTGCAAGTTCAGAAAACCATTCACTATGTAAATTTGCCCATGTTGCGTATTAAATATTTTCTCTATCATGTAATTAATGTCAAATTCGTATGTTAGGATAAATATGCAAGTAAA